>JAYEPQ010000005.1:41945528-42135528 GCA_036321105.1 Dracaena cambodiana
TCCAATTTGATATCATAACTCAGCTGGCAAATATTCCAGCTCGAATAACGCTATACGAGTTGTTACGATTGTCAAAATCAACTCGTGAGGCGTTAAGGGAAGCTTTGGCAGACTCTGAGTCATTCCTAGCTCAGATTGTCGAGCCGGCTAATGAAGAACAGGATTCTTGCCCCCGCTGTCATCAAGTGAGGAGGCAGGTCCCACAAATAGTTTTCTCTCCAGAAGACATGCAGGTAAGGAATATAAAGCACAACAGGCTTTTATATTTCACCGGATATGTCAGATCCACAAAAGTGGACCGAATTCAAATTGATCCGGGCTCTGCACTAAGTGTCGTACCCAGAAAGTTGATGTAGCTGCTAGGGATCTCCCTCCATCGTCTGACACCAACCAACACGTCAATATATGGGTTCAACGCCAATAATAGCAGCCCCCTCGGGAAAATTCGACTCCGATGCCAAATTGGAGATCTAAAAATGGAGGTTACATGCTATGTTATTGATGCAGATACCTCCTACAATATTCTACTAGGACGACCTTGGATCCATGCTTACATGATCATCCCGTCGACTCTTCACCAATGCATGAAATATTGCAATGAGGAAGGAGAAGTCCGAACACTAATTGCAGATAAGCAACCCTTCAAAGGACTGGAGAATTACTTCATAGATGCTTCACTCTACAAACCAGCACATGAAATCTCCAATGATGATCCTGGCAAGCCTCAAAACCCTGATGAAGGTGGTAACGAGGCAGACACGGAGTATGAACCTTTTGAAGAGGATGATGGGGGTGATTATGAAATTAACCCCAACCTAGATTTTACTCTTAGTTTTGATAATACAGTGGATGTAATAGAGAGTGAATGGGTTATTAATGAAAATGTAAAGTTAGTCTACGAGCATGCTGTAGCTACTGAATCGGAGCCCTCTTGTACCTCCAAGGAAGTGGATGACCTGACCGAACTTGAAGTTCTGGCGGCATACCATTTGCCCCTCAGGTCTTCCCTTCTCTCTCAATTAAAAATAACCAAGGATCAAGGGCACTTCTTTGAAGTGCCTCCCCGACAGAAGTCCCAAAGGCCGATCATGTTCTGCAAAGTGGTCACGTCGCCTCGACAAAAACAAAGCAGTGAAAGTGATGAGCAAACATCACCCCAATTTCATATGTATGAACAAAGATCCCGACAGATGATGGAAAAGATGGGATATAATTTTACCCAGAAGCCGGGATTAAACTTTGGAAAAGGACGACGGAATCTCATACCCTCGTTTAGACCGAGGGAAAAGAGTCCTGATTATCATCAGAAGACCCGCACGGGGTTGGGCTATGTGTCTACTCCACCCTCATCGCCATCCAAGGGTGAAGAGAGTTCTTCGGCTAGAGAAGAAACATCTTCACCCGACCATGATTCGGATATAAGCACCGGTGCTTGGTTTCAATCTTTGACAGTCAATATGGTTTCATCCGCGCCAGAAACCTACGAGAAACCAATTAACGTTCAAGATGACGCTTGGGCTAGGCATATGGATACTCTCTGGGATGTCCGCTTTGAACAGCGTGATCCGCCCACTGAAGACAAATTAATACAAGTTAACATGGGAACAGAAGAAAATCCGAAACCCATTTTCATAAGCGACACACTAACTCTTTTAGAAAAGGAGGAACTTATATCTCTTATCAAAGAGTATATAGATGTGTTCGCATGGAGTTATGAAGATATGCCTGGGCTTGACCCTCAAATTGCCACACACCGGTTAAATATTAAAGAAGATGCTAAGCCTGTCAAACAACATCAAAGGCATTTTCGACCGGAACTGATGGAGGCGATAGTTGCTGAAGTCAACAAGCTTATACAATCCGGATTCATCCGAGAAGAGCAGCATCCTGAATTGGGTGGCTAACATAGTGCCGGTTCGCAAAAAGAATGGCAAAATCCGAATATGCATCGATTTTCGAGATTTGAACGCTGCATGTCCCAAGGATGAGTTTCCACTCCCCATCACCGATGTGATGATTGATAATACTTGCGGTTATGAGAGGATGTCCTTTATGGATGGCTTCTCAGGTTATAACCAAATTAAAATGCACCCGGATGATGAAAAGCATACAGCTTTCAGAACGCCGCTGGGGGTATACTGTTATACGGTGATGCCATTCGGATTAAAGAACGCAGGTGCCACTTACCAACGCGCAATGAGTGTCATATTCAAAGAACACCTGCGCAGAACAGTGGAGTGCTATGTGGATGACTTAGCAGTCAAAAGCAAAAACAAAGAAGATCATCTTCATGATTTAAGAGTGGTCGTCGATCTTATGCGAAAACATCATCTGAAGATGAATCCTACCAAGTCGTTCATGGGGGTATCCAGCGGGAAATTTCTTGGGTTCATAATCACCTCAAAAGGGATTTTTCTCGACCCTGAAAAGGTCAAAGAGATTAGCGAAATGCCGTCTTCCCGCAATCTTAAGGAATTAAGGGGATTACAGGGAAAGCTCGCCTATATTCGACGCTTCATTTCCAACCTATCTAGACGATGCCAGCCATTCTCAAAACTTATGAAAAAAGGAGTGTCTTTCATATGGGATGAGGCATGTCAACAGGCCTTTGACGACCTTAAAGAATACCTCACCAAACCTCCTGTTCTTATGGCACCGATCCCCGGGCAGCCCTTCCTCATATATGTGAGGGCCATGGATAATGCCTTAGGCGCATTACTGGCTCAATATAACGAGCACGGCCATGAACATGCCCTTTATTATCTAAGCAGGACAATGATTGGGGCCGAACAATGGTATACCCCGATTGAAAAGGAATGTTTAGCCCTAGTGTTCGCCGTTCAGAAAATGCGACACTATCTTTCTGGGCAAACGATTCATGTCATATCACGGGTTAATCCCCGAAGATTCTGATGACAAAACCAGGGGCTTTAAATGGTCGACTGGCAAAATGGGCCCTGCTACTGTCGCCCTATGACATACACTTCGTTCCTCAAAAGGCAACGAAGGGACAGGCAATTGCCGATTTTCTTGCAGACCACCCAATTCGGTCTAATACCAAACAGATGTCAGGGGTCAACACAGTTAGCAAAGAGCAACCTTGGCAGATGTTCTTTGATGGTGCCGCGAGTCAATCTGCTGCTGGAGTGGGGGTTGTGCTTATATCCCCACATAAACATATATTGCCTAACGGTTACTCATTAACAGAACCGTACACGAATAATGTAGCGGAGTACAACGCACTCATTATCGGCTTAAAAATAGCTCTGCAACTGGGAGTGAACCATCTAGAGGCATATGGAGACTCTAAGCTCATCGTCAATCAGATGACAGGTGAGTATGAAGTCAGACATCAAGCCCTCATCCCCTATCATCAGCTAGCTATTGAGCTAGCATGATATTTTGAACAATTCTATATATATCACGTATCTCGAAATGAGAACGTTTATGCAGATGCTCTTGCCGCATTAGCCGCAACACTGGCAATCCCGCCAGGTGAAGTTAAAAGCATCACCATTGAAAGCAGAGAGCTCCTTCATCCAGATACTCTTCTTCAAAATAAAGAAGTGTGCCAAGTAGGCAGAAGAAGTGCTGAGAGAAATACATGATGGAGTATGTGGAGCTCATCAGCCCGGTCCTAAACTTGGAGACCGTATAAGAAGGCTAGGATACTACTGGCCAAATATGATCACGGAAGCAATGGCATACGCTAAACGATGTCATGCATGCCAAATTCATGCTAATTTTATTCATCAACCCCAAGAATACTTGCACAATACTGTTGCAAGTTGGCCATTTGAAGCATGGGGGATGGACATTGTGGGGCCAATAGCTCTCCCGTCATCCAGAGGACATCGGTTTATTCTTGCAATAACCGATTATTTTTCAAAATGGGCCGAAGCCGTGCCCATGAAAGAGGTGAAAATGACAGATGTGATCAAGTTCGTCAAGCATCATGTCATTTACCGATTTGGCGTCCCTCGACGGATCATTCATGATAACGGTCCGCAATTCATCAGTCAGGGATTCTCCAGATTCTGCAATAAATTCAGAATCAAAGATATCGCTTCTACACCATATAACCCTGCGGCTAATGGGTTAGCTGAAGCTTTTAACAAGACGATCATCAAACTCCTTCGGAAGTTCATCTCTTCCAATAAACGAGATTGGGATGAAAAGTTGGGAGAATGTTTGTGGGCATATCGCACCGCCGTTCGCACCCCGACTAAAGCTACCCCGTTCTCTTTGGTTTATGGAAGTGAGGCTGTTTTGCCTCTTGAAATCCAGATACCATCATTAAGAGTGGCTTTAGCCACAAGGATAACGACAGAAGAGCGCCATCAGCAAAGATTGCAAGAACTAGAGGCGTTAGATGAAAAACGTCTCAGGGCTCAACAACAAATTGAGTTGTATCAAGCCCGAATATCTCAAACGTTCAATAAGAACGTCAAACCAAGGACCTTTAAGTAAGGAGACTTGGTTTTGGCTGTTAAAAGGCCAATGGTGCTAACCCACAAGACTAAGGGTAAATTTGAACCCAAGTGGGAAGGACCGTTTGTTGTGGAGACAGTATACTCTAGTGGAGTCTATCGCTTAATGAATCAAGACGGCGACCGGATGATGATGCCAATCAATGGAAAATTTCTGAAAAAATACTATTCTTAGTACCCTTGGAGATACGCGTCTTCTTTTTCTTAGGCATGCGCAGTTTGGCGCCTCTGACCTAAACCTGGTGCGTTTGGTTCTCAAGTTTGAACCACCTCCAGTCTTTTTCTTAGGCATGTGCAGTTTGGCGCCTCTGACCTAAACCTGGTGCGTTTGGTTCTCAAGTTTGAACCACCTCCAGTCTTTTTCTTAGGCATGTGCAGTTTGGCGCCTCTGAGCTAAACCCTGGTGTGTTTGGTTCTCAAGTTTGAACCACCTCCAGTCTTTTCTTAGGCATGCGCAGTTTGGCGCCTCTGACCTAAACCCTGGTGTGTTTGGTGTGTCCAGTTCAAGTTACACGAGAGAGCCTTGAACCGCCTCCTGTTTGGTTCTCAAGTTTGAACCACCTCCAGTTTTTTCTTAGGCATGCGCAGTTTGGCGCCTCTGACCTAAAACCTGGTGTGTTTGGTTCTCAAGTTTGAACCACCTTCAGCCTTTTTTCTAGGCATGCGCAGTTTGGCGCCTCTGACCTAAACCTGGTGTGTTTGGAGCGCCCAGTTCAAGTTACGCGAGAGAGCTTTGAACCGCCTCCAGTTTGGTTCTCAAGTTTGAACCTCCATCAGTCTTTTCTTGGGCATGCGCAGTTTGGCGCCTCTGACCCAAACCTGGTGTGCTCAGTTCTCAAGTTTGAACAGCCCCCAATCTTTCTTTTAGGCATGTGTAATTAAGCGCCTCTGACCTAAAAGATATAAATTGCCCAACGCCGACTAGGCAATGGGAAGAGAACCAGTTTCTCGCCAACCCAATCATACTGGGGTAAAGTATGAATTGCCCAACGCCGACTAGGCAATGGGAAGAGAACCAGTTTCTCGCCAACCCATCATACTGGGGTAAAGTATGAATTGCCCAACGCCGATTAGGCAATGGAAAGAGAACCAGTTTCTCGCCAACCCATCATACTGGGGTAAAAGATATGAATTGCTCAACGCTGACTAGGCAATGGGAAGAGAACCAGTTTCTCGCCAACCCATCATACTGGGGTAAAAGTATGAATTGCCCAACGCCGACTAGGCAATGGGAAGAGATCTAATTTCTCGCCAACCCATCATACTGGGGTAAAAGATATGAATTGCCCAACGCCGACTAGGCAATGGGAAGAAAACAAATTTCTCGCCAACCCTATCATACTGGGGGTAAGAGTATGAGATTAACTACCCAATGCTGATTAAAGGCAAAAGGGGGAGAGGAGATTAATTCCTCGACAACTCACCATGTTGAGGGGAATAACATGGCTAGCCCAACTCAAACGGTAGTTGGTAAAGGCCAATCAAACCCGTTGATAGCTGGGGATTTGCTAAAAATCCCATAAAACCTGTCATGTTAAATTCTTACCTCTGACAGTACGACTTGAAACGCTTTGCAGAGAAAACTACTTTTTGATGGCAGGTTATTTGTTGTGCAAGAAGATTTCTTAGCCAACCAATAAAAGAATCAAAAAGTAGTTATCACTTATTCATCATTTGAAAAGAATGGAGTTACAAAAGAGGTCTGAAAACCAACGAGGTTCTTTCTTTTATTACAAATTCTCATTAAAAAAAAAAGAGAAGAATAGAATAAAAAAAAAAAACACTATGGATCTCCGAGATGCTTCAATTTACTCATCGCTTCGTCAATCACTCGACGACGAGTTGCTTCTATAGAGTGTTGAGCCTGCCAGAGCAGATCATCATCATTCATCCTAACTTGCTGGATGAGATGCTGGCGAGACTCTTCCATAGTACGGCTTCTTATTGTCTCCTCCTGATCAACTTGCTCCCGTTGAAGGATCAGCGCTTCCCGCTTCTTAACGGCTTCCCCTAATTGAAGTTCGCTCCCTACTAAGATCGCCCGAGCATTAGCAATGGCCTCCTGGGCGCTGAGAATTGCAGCCTGGCTCCCCTCAATTTCAGAGTTCACCAAATCCAAACCTCTAAAAATGGACTCCCGACTAGCCTGGAACCCTGCTAACGCTCGAGACCACTCTTCTTCTTGGTGCCTCAATTCCTCTCGACGAGCAACCAACTCCGCCTGAAGACGAGCCCATTCGATCCCTGTAATCGACTCAACATCCGCTTGGTGAACTGTGTTGAGTATGTTCATTTGCTCTTCCAAAATTCCAAAACGGGCCCGATAAGGAGCTGCTCGATCTCGTCCCCCAGTTTCTTCGATGTTTTCCAGATAGCGGAATAACAGTGGATGTGCGAAGTTGAAGAAATCATGGCCAGCAAGGACCATCTCAATACATCTCCTTAGCAAATGCATAAAATCGACAACACTGAAGTTGAAAAGTTCTTCAAGAGAATTTACAGTGCCAACAGACAAAGCAAGTAATGCTAAGGAAGATGTCACGGGTAGAGGAGCAGTGGCTACCGGTGTCAAAGAAGAAGCCCGTCCTTATACCAGGTTCATGACATGCGGGGCCAGTAAAGCCAATGCAGATCTGGTGGAATCAGGAACCTGAGAAGGAGGGCTGCTAATACAAGTCACCCGGGGAACGCCACCAACAGGAGAAGATGAGGGGGTATCTCCACCAGAAGTTCCTCCGATGGCAGAAGAAGTTTCAAATGAGAACTTTAAGTTCTCCTCATCCCCGACTGGAAGATTAGAAGCTGGAGGAATTACAGTTGCCTCAACAGCCATTATAGTAGAAGGCGTTAGAATCGCTGACTGAGAAACAGAAGGTACGCCAACGACCGTGGGAAATGTCTCAGTGGAACAGACTGGCGTTGGAGATGGCATGCTAGGAGAAGACGTCGCCTCCCTAGCAGCAGCTGCGATAATGACCTCAGTTCTCTCATCACTTCCCAGTTCGTCAATTGGGAGAATTGAAGAGGGAACAGAGACATGAGCCGGTGTGGAATAATCAGTCGCAAATTCGCCAGCAAAACTACCCACACCACCAACGGAGCCGGAATGGTCCATCCTATCGTCAGACTCTACTTGGGTAGTCGAATGCATTGGCGAGAGAAGTTGATCACCTGCATTTCGGAAGACCAGAAAAGCAGTGTTACGTTAAAATAATAACGGGCAAAAGATAAAATGCTAAGGGTCATACCAGGCGATACAAGTCCAGTTTTCGGACTTGAAGGGGGAGCCATTGTCGTTTCCAGCAATGTACCCGTCTCGCTACCCGTTAGTTGCACCCCGGGTTCTGCCACAGGCTCTACGGCCGAAGGAGCCGAAACCTCAGTGACACTTGGAGCTTTAGCAGGTTCATCCTCCCTTGCCGATGCTGGGGGTAGAGCCGAAGCCAATAAGTCTGAAGCAAGTTTGACAGCCACTTCTTGGGGAGCTATCAAAGTTTCCTGAGCCAATTTTTGCTTCTTACCCGGTCTTTTCTTTAAAGTGCCGCGGCGTTTGAGAGCTGGACTCAAGGGAAGACTGACAATAGGCTGGGGAGCTCCACCAGCACCAGTATTGTCATCGTCATCACCGGCATCGTCGTCGGATTCACTGGCGTCTGAAGGCTCAGCCGCGGCGCCAAGGAATTCTTCCATTCCTTTTATTCTCACTCTAGAAGCACCCTGGCGGCTAATGTAGAGGGCTTCAATCTCTTTGCAACAACTGCGATTGAGAGAGAAGCCGGGCACGTCAGCATTCGCAATACTGAACCAGTTGCAGAAGCTGAGGGTCATGGCCAATTCTGGCGCCTTCTGGGGCAAGGAGAATTCAGCCTCGGTTCTGCCCGCTGCAAAATGGAACCAGCCACGAGCGCCTTCGTATAAATTCTCCTCGTGAGCGAGATCTTTATTTGGATTGCCCACATAAAGTTGGGAGTATCCAAACTGGCGAGCAAAGCGATTCGGAGTGTATGGCTCGATCCGACGCCCGAGATCTTGACGATACACCAAGTGTCGGGGACGCATGTTGAGAAGCTACCAGAACGCTCCTGCAGATAAAGTAGTGAACCTATCTGCTCCCACGGCATCCTTCAGCCTCATCCCATATCCTCCGCCGGGAAAGTTAGGAAAACACCGGAAGATCTCATAATTCTGAAAACTATGAAGAGTCTTCCGAATTTGAGACATATAATTCTGCTTCCATGAAGAGCGTTCAAACAGTTCTACAAATAAGCACTTTCGCCCGAACGACGCTCTGGTGCACTCATTAAAGAAGGACAGTGCAAGACGAGCCACGCCATCAAATAGGTGTAGGGCATCTCCACCCTAGGGTTTGGAGTTTTCGGCTGGGCAGTCTCTTTCGACTTGCCCTTTCCTTTCCCCTTGACCTTAATAGTGGGGAGGAAATCACGACAGAGCACCCTTAGTCCATACTGTAAATTGCATACCATGGCAGGAAGAAGTCAAAGGGGTCGGCCATATGCGAGAAGAACCGCTGGATATACCACGGTCACTGCAATTGCTTCTTTGGGCAACGACGGCACGACACATCTTTTCAGCCACAGCATCAGAAATCCGGCAATGAGACCTCTGTTGGAGATCGGGAACTGGGCTTGATAATGGTAGCTCTTGAATGAAGTGCCGGGATCATACCCGTTCTCATTGGAGTCTGTAGTATAATACAGATGGTAATGGCCCCTGGCTACACGTTGGTCAATCTCTGTGATGGGAACAGGAGAATGACCATGGATAGTGGCCGAGCTATCCTTAGAGTTTAAATTGGCAAAGAGATACTCGGCCCATTTCTTATGGCCGATACCATGGTTACGCACACCTGTCAAGTCAGTGCAAAAATGATAATGACACATCATCTCCCAGTATGTGGCGTAGATGCGCTCATCCCTCGCCAGTAGCATATTCAGCTCATTGGTGGTGGGGATATACTCTTCATAGGAAATTTCACCCATGGAAAGCCCGAAAACCCCGAACATCTCGTGAAGAGCGAATCCTAGCTCACCCACTGGTGTAAAGAGAGTACAAGTCTCAGGGTTATACACCTCCAAGAGGCAGTAAAAATGATAGGCACTCTGGGAAAACCCGAATTGGACATTCCTGATAGCTTTATACAAGCCAATATCCTTTAAAATGGGCTAGTGGGAATCCAGCATGTACTGAACGAGGCGGGCCCACCACATATTGTTAGAAGAATGAACCCAGCCAGGCATCCTGAAGTCGCTAGCCGGGTACTGACCATCTTTCGCAAGGAACTCACTTAAGAAAGTTTGGGCACGAGATGGGACTTCTCCCACTGGAAGCTCCTTGCCAAATCGGCCCGGAAGCAAGCCAGTAATGCATCTGGGGGAACCATCTTGATAAACCCCTTTTGCACCAAATTTGCCTGTTGGGACGCCATCTTGCTCTTGAGTCAGTCCCCACTTTAATTCCCGAGGCATCGCCAGCCTCTGAAGATAGACCAGAGGATAGCTACGAGCCATTCTGGGCAGAAACATCAGCATTTCGCCTGAATAATATAACCAAACACACTCCTCTTCAGAAAGGATCTCATCTGATTGATCCATCTAGTCTCCAAAGAGGAAGGCGGGTTTCTCCATCGCTTCTCTATTCAAAATTTTGAAGGCTGCATCGGTTATGATTTCTCGTGCAGTAGTGGGATGGTACTTGATCAACTTCTCCTTGCGCTCCTTCGGGTCTGGCTTATATGAAGCCAAGATAGTGGTGAAGCGAAATTAGCCTGAGGGATCAGAACCCCCCAGCAAAGCCGAAGTAATTCTTGTGAGGAAGAGCTTCCATAGAATACCCTACTGCAAAAAGAAGTACCAGAGTGAGAGAAATTTCTATAAGACACAAAAATTCTCTAAGTATGGACGCGCGAAGCTAAAAATTAGAACGCGCGAAGCTAAGAATAGCGCCGCGTGAAGCTTCGCGCAGAACTTAAAATAGCCTCGCGTTTCCACGCGACTGCTACTTAAAATAGCCCCGCGCTTCAAAACGCGAGGATGATGCGATAACTTCGCGTAAAGAAGAAAGTCAGAGACTTTTCTTCTTCTCCAAGTCTTACAGCAGGAGTACGGCGGTCTCGCCGGTAAAAGAGTTGATTGATCAGTTAAAATCAAGCCAAATCACTCTAGAGATGTTCTAAAAAGTCTCGATGGAGAGATTCTTACCTCCGATAGGAGAAATGTGGGCTGGCGCGTCGCTGCCATGGCCGCCGCCACCACTGCTTGCGCCAGTTGCCGATGATGGAGCCGCGCGAGAAGTAGCACGAGTTTTGGGTGCCATTACTGAGGAAAATCGACTGAAAATCGGGAGCAAACTCGGTCGGAAGAAGCTCGGGTCGCCTGAACTGTGATCGCCTGAATCTCTAAGTTTCTGAAAAATTCTCAAGTAAAGTGAGAAGAAAAGGAATAGAGATTTTATTTAAAAGAGGAAAACCGCCTCTTAGAGTTCGGCGCAAATTTCGGAGAAAATGACTAGTCAGTTACTCTCTAAAACGCGGAGCTATTAGCCTCGCGTGATAAAGAAAAAAAGTGAAGATATTAACTCCACGCAACTCCGAGAAACGCGAAGATAACTTGATCTTTTAGCTTCGCGTTCTCATGAAAAACTTGGATTTTTGGCTAAATTGAAGATGATCCCTGTCCGATCACTTCAGGTATTAATGATCTAAGCTACGCAGAAGAGGCTTAGATTATTTTACCAGAATTATTAACCATCTGTTTGTTGAGCAAGCAAAATTATTGAAGCCAACAGATAGAGAGAAAAATAATTTATCTTTATTCATGAAGCAAGAGATTACAAAGAGGGAGTTATAGCTCTCCCAAAAACTTTTACATAATCAACTCATCAATAACCAAACAGTAAGATTTCTCTACGGGGTGTTGAAGCTCAGTTCTCTGGTTCACATGCAAAAGAACTCCAGATTTCTCTACGGGATGTTGAAGCTCAGTTCCTTGGTTCACATGCAAAAGATCTCCTCTGCAAATGTCAATTAGGATCTGTCATCCAAAATGAAGCACGAGAGGAAAGGGAAGTGCTGCATTGAAGCACAATTCTGAACTGCAAGTGCTGCAGCTCCCTATTTACAGCCCCTTAAGGAGTTTATCTCTCGGAGCCAGAGCTTGAAACCTGCAATTATGTTGTAAAGCATATGCTTCTGACTTCCTTAGAGTTACTTTTGCTGATGAAGATCGATGGACTCGCATACACTCCTCTTCAGAAAGGATTGAACTTACTGCAAAAGGAACAGAGTTTCCAAAAGAGTGAAAACGTGGAGCTAAGCTAACTCCGCGCACAGTTGAAGAAATAGCCTCGCGCTTTAAACGCAGAGGATGATGCGATAACTTCGCGTAAAGGGGGGGGACAAAATTTCTTTCTGCTCTTTCCTTCTCTTTCAAATTCATCGCGACTGCTAATCAAAGATAGTTCATCGCGACTGCTAATCAAAGATAGCCTTGCAATTCATCGCGACTGCTAATCAAAGATAGCCTCGCAATTCATCGCGACTGCTAATCAAAGATAGCCTCGCAGATTCATCGAGACTACTAGTCAGATAAGCCCCGCGTTTCAAGCGCAGGGATGACGCGATAACTTCGCGTAGAAAAAGAACAGAGTTCCTCTATGACTCCTCCTTCTCCTTTAAGCCTTACGGCCGGAGAATGGCGATCTCGTCGGTAAAATAAACAAATGGCCGGATTAAACCAAGTCAAAACATCTCAAGATGGTTATTAGAAGCCCAAGAGTTAAGGTTTTTACCTTCGGAAGACGCTGCATAGACTGGTTCGCCGTCGCGTCTACTTTTATGGCCGCTGCCATTAACGCCGGCCAACGTGCATAAAGCCAAACTCTTCTGAAGTGACATCCTAATGATGAAAATCTATGGAAAGTTAAAGGGAGATCAATTGAAGATCCCTCATTGACATCGCTCACTCAGTTGCAGGAGTTGAGAGCTCTTCTAAAATCTCCGGATGAAGAAGAAGATGAGCCGGGAGCTCTATTTAAACAGAATTTCCGTCGCTTGGTATTCGGCGTAGAAATTCAGAGTAATTAATGACATAATTACTCATTTCACTGAAGACGAAGTGAAGCTGATTAGCTCCGCGTAAGTGAGCATAACGCGAGATAGACTTGGTATTCTAACTCCGCGTTTCATTTTAGATATCCAAAGTATTTCAAAATCTGCTGAAGTCTAAGCCACTTTGAAAACTTTGGAGGGGGTTCTGTTGGCAGTGAAAATTTCTAAGTTAAAAGGATTTTCCACAACAGGACGCGGAGCCAATTCAGTAGCCCCGCGTTTGGTAATAACAACCCTGTGTTTGAATAAAACGCGGAGATATTTAATAGCTCCGCGTTGATTCCGCAGTCTGGCTTGTATTAGCCTCGCATTTGAGTAAAACGCGGAGATGATCTATAACTCCGCATTAGCTCTGCGCACTGGTTATTTAGCACCGCGTTTTGATGCGATTAAAGCTCCGCGTAAGCAGATAACCAGAATCTCAAATTGATTAAGATTATGATTTTAAGCTTATCCAAATACCCGAATCAAGTCTAATCAGAATTCCATCAAAACTAAGATATTTGATTGGAATCCTTGATAATGACGAGTTCTATTTAGATAGAAACTCTTGCATTAACCTGGGGCTATAAATACCTTCCTGGTGAAACCCTAAGGATCTTCTTTTCGGCAATTGAGATATTTTTCTGAAATCTTGGAGAATTCAAGTTACGCACAGAGCCTTGAGTTCGTGAAGATTAGAGAAAATCACCATCTTCTTTCTGGAGTTCTTGAGAAGTTCGAGTTATGCGAGAGAGCCTTGAACAAATCAAAACCAGAGAAGATCGTCTATAGTCGGCCGATATCTTCAAGAGAGAAGATTTCAGCATACCGATCGTCAAAAGGAGCTGCTCGACAGATCCCATCGCCACTAATCCCACGAAATATTGTAAAAGAGAGCGATAGATATAAATCCTCTCGTTTGTTCTATTTTTTTTTTATCTTGTTCACTTCTATTGTAATATAAGATCTATTCAATGGAAGGAAGCGAAGAAACTTTTGCGATGAACAGTGATAGATGCGGATTAGGCAAAATCTACTGTACGGAGCAGATTTTGTGCAGACCAGCGGTGATCGATGGTGAACGAGGGGGTCAATGCTGATCGAGATGATCGATGGTCGATAGTTGGTTGATTGTACGATAATGAAGTACGACGTGGTACTTCATGTTGATGGATATGATTACTTCGTGACATGATAAACCACTTGGTAATATATAATCATCTGTCTCTAGAATTGGTCATAGTTTTTGGATCAAGGTGGAGTACGGTGTATCGATTATTTTTCTGTGATGCACAACATGATAAGTGATTATGAGTACTCAGGAGGTCCAAGTGTTTTGATCGAGGTGGAGCATGGTGTAGCAATTATGAGCGCTTGGTGAAAAGCGTGGTGTAGTAATCGTGAGTGTTCAATAGTTTAGTGATCATGAACGCTCAGAGAAAAGCATGGTTTAGTGATTCTGAGTGCTCAAGTATAGAAGCAGTAATGATTATATAAGTTGTTCCCGGTCGATGGAGTATAGTGGTAATGCAGTGGATGTCTGCGAAGTGGATGGCAAGAACAACGGAGTTTCTCCAATATGCATGGCTCATCGGCTACGAGCTAAGGTGGAGATTGTTAGGTTTGTGTTCGCATACGTTGAGTATCCAGATGTGATCAAGAATCACAAGAAGTCCCAGTTGGATTTGGGTTAGAAGACCAGAGTTCTAATTGGATTGGAACACCAATTAGATGGTGATAGTGCTATTCTAACGGGATTATGATAGAAACACTATATATATCTCTTATATGTGATACGAGAGAGGAGAGCAATTGGCTGAGAGATATGCTTCTGTTATTATGAGAGATGCGAGAGGTAGAGAGATGTTTGGATCTCTTCTCGTAACCTATTTTTCTCATAGTGGATATTTTTCTCGTTATTCCTGTGGACGTATGTCGAATTTGGTCGGTCGAACTATGTTAATTCTTGTGTTTTTCTTATATTATATTGTTTTTTTCGTCTCTATGATCTCGATGGGGGATTCGATTCCCAACACTATTAATTCAATTTTTTTAAAGCCACTGACAGATACACCTCTTTGGTGCGGCTAATTTGTAAAATTCCTTCATACTTTTTTTTTTATATTTTTTTTGCTAAGATAAAATTCCTTCATACTAGCGGCATAATATTCGAATCAGGACCTCCCATAGGGAAAAGAATTGACTATCATATGAGTTATGTTCGATTATTTCAAAAAGTATATATTCATATCTATATTTTTCCACGAGGAAAAGAATCACAATTCTTATGAGTCATGCTCATTAGGTCCAGTAAAAGATGCACTCATGTTTGCATTTTTGTATAGTTGAAAGTTGATACTACATCTGAAAATTACATAATCCTTCTTTTGCTAAGTTTTTAAACTGCACGACACTGAACCCCTCAAATGGCCATGTTACACTAAGCATGCAAATCATTTCTTTGCCCGAGACTTACCTCTCTCACAGCAGACAAAGTTCCCTTCCCCGAAAAAAAATCTCGGGACTTCCATCATCCAGCTGTTAAGTACAGGGACATCGGAAAGGGGTTGGAGAAATTCTATTTGAGCACACCGCTGTGCTGCCTTGGGAAATTCTAAATGAGCACATCACTTGAATTTGTGAGCACTACTTTGTGATGAGCACATCACTTGATTTGTTGATCAGTAAGTCAAGTGGTGTGCTCATTTAGAATTTCCCCTGACTTAGCTCACCTCATGGAGTTTTAAAAATTAAAAATTGCGCGGCTCATTGAGCAGTCTGGTGTGCTCATATAGAATTTCCCAAGAGGCGCCCAGATAAAAGAGTTACTAGATGCTCTCCATACTTTTCCAGTGTCAGTGAGCTTGTCTAATTTTTCTGAGTGCGCCTTACATATTTTTTTTCTTTCAATTTTATCCTTGTAACCATCATTTCAGCTCATTCTTCTCCTCTTCTTCCTCTGCCAACGATCAGGATTTGCCCTCCCTCGGCTCCACGGTCGAGGCGCTTGCCGGCAAGACTCACCTCCCCATCTTCCCTTCCTTCGTTGGTTCTGTTGGCAGTGAAAATTTCTAAGTTAAACGGATTTTCCACAACAGAACGCGGAGCTAATTCAATAGCCCCTTGTTTGGTTATATTAACCCTGCGTTTGAATAAAACGCGGAGATGTTTAATAGCTCCGCATTGATTCCGCAGTTTGGCTTGTATTAGCCTCGCGTTTGAGTAAAACGCGGAGATGATCAATAGCTCCGCGTTAGCTCCGCGTTTTGGTTATTTAGCGTCGCATTTTGATGCGATTAAAGCGCCGCGTAAGCAGATAACCAGAATCTCATATTGATTGAGATTATGATTCTGGGCTTATCCAAATACCCGAATCAAGTCTAATCAGAATTCCATCAAAACTAAGATATTTGATTGGAATCCTTGATGAATGCGAGTTCTATTTAGATAGAAACTCTCGCATTAACCTGGGGCTATAAATACCTTCCTGGTGAAACCCTAGGGGTCTTCTTTTTGGCATCGGAAGTCTCCTATCGATCCTTTGGCAATTCAAGTACGCGAGAGAGCCTTGAAGCCTTTACTGATCATCTTCTGAAATCTTGGAGAATTCAAGTTACGCACAGAGCCTTGAGTTCGTGAAGATCAAAGACAACCACCGTCTTCTTTCTGGAGTTCTTGAGAAGTTCGAGTTACGCGAGAGAGCCTTGAACAAATCAAAACCAGAGAAGATCGTCTATAGTCGGCCGATATCTTTAAAAGAGAAGATTTCAACGTACCGATCGTCCAAAGGAACTACTATAGATCACATCGCCACAGATCCCACGATTATTTTGTAAAAGAGAGAGATTGAAATATAAAATCCTCTCGTTTGTTCTTTTTATATCTTGTTCACTTCCGTTGTAATCTAAGATGTGTTCAATGGAAGGAAGCGAAGGAATTTTTGCGACGAACAAACTGGCGACCACAGTGGGAGCCATCTCTTTCACTGATGAAGAGATTGTGGCGCAATCGGACGTTGGCTTGATCGGATCCGAAGTAGACACGCTGATCGTTGAAATCGACCAGCAGAAGTACGAGGAGTTCCTCAACTCGGCGAATCAGGTGACTTGGATGAGACAAGGCACTATCGTCGCTTGTACTCCAATGCCCGAGTGACAGGTAGAAAGGTATCCACCGAGAGACGGGGATCCTTGGAGACTGCGGCTATAGAGCCGGTGTTCACACAAGAAATCCTAGCCGAGAATGAGCTTCCGATTGCCGAAGAAGACTTGGGAACTGGACTGACCAGGACCCAACTCCGGGACAAGAACCGGAGAGCGAGGCGTAGAGCCCTCAAAGCCCGCCTTGGACGCGGAGCTAACTCTAGAGGACGCGAGGTTATGGTCCCTCGCAAATTGGCTCGCGCTACCCGCGAGACCAATCTCTACCGCGTTAAACGCGAAAATACAACTTGCCTTAAAAGCAAGGAAAAGCCAGCATGTGATTTTCCACGCGAGGCTGGTAATACTGGCGAGTTACGCAAGATTCCTGATACTCGCGAGTTACGCGAGTATAAAAATTATTCAAAGCCAGCGTGTGATTCTCCACGCGAGGCTATTACTGTGCCTAGCGAGAGACGCGAAGCCAGTAAGGGTTGCGCTAGTCGCAGAATACCCAACACTCGCGAGTTACGCGAGTATAAAAATTATTCAAAGCCAGCGTGTGATTCTCCACGCGAGGCTATTACTGTGCCTAGCGAGAGACGCGAAGCCAGTGATACTTGCAATAAGCGCAAAACTTCTGACACCCACAAGGAACGTGAGGATGATTGGTAGATAGTTGTCAGTCGTAAAAACCGCACTAAGCGCGAAGCTATGATCTGCGTTAATCGCAAAGATAAGTCAGCGCGCAAGAACTTCCCTTCGCGTGGGGCTATTATTCCAGAAGCTAAACTTCCAAGGACACACCAAGCCAGCGAAAAACGCGAGGCTAGTGTGGATAAGCGCGGAGCTATTCTTCAGGCCCGCAATGTGAAACGCGAGGCTATTCCTAAGCCGCGCGAGGATCGGTCTACCCCCAGAGTCAGGGTTGATCAATCAAAGAAGCTTCAGTGGATTCCTAAACATTCTCAAGAGTTGAATGGACCTCTTGATTCCATGGCTAGAGGCACTGACCTCAGGGAACATCTCTCTAAGAAGAGAGGCATAGACCAACTTCAAATTGAACATAGTTGCCATTGCCAGCAACTTGTGACAGCAGTATCAGCCGTGATGGATAACTGTGGCTGCAGCAAGAACATGATATCTGTGTTCGATCGATTAAACGAGTCAAACCAGAATCCCGCTAAGAAGACAAGAACCACTCCCCTGAAACAAGGGAGAGCTGTAACTTCCAACATGGTAGGAAAAGGGAAGAAAATTGCAGAGACGGATGATGATTCAGAATCGAGCGATGATGAACCTCATCATATTACTCGACTAAGATCAGGAGCCGTCCCGCCCCGAAATTATAAGAAGCTCGCAGGGGGTTCTTACGACGAGGACAGCGATAATTCCGCTATAGCCTCGCCCCCATCCTCTATATCGTCTCGGCTACAGAAGTCAGTATCGCATATGGCAGATAAGTCTGACGATATCAATCAGAGATTTGAAGCTCAAGAAAAGATGATTCGAAAGCAGCAAAAGATGATTGAAGGACTCAAAGTCATGCTATCGAGGTTTGTTAAAGATAACACCAAAAAGGGCAAAGAAACTCTGAATGAAGAAGAACAGGAAGAGAAAGCCCACTCGATGCATGAGGAAGAGGACAGATTTTCTTTCCATGATCCGCATGGCGAAAAGATAGAAAAGCTGCAGAGTCAACTCGAAGTTTTAATGCGTAAAAAGGAGTTGAAAGAAGCTGGGGTCTCTAGACCGTATCCTCCTGAATGGGATATGATACCTTACCCACCAAAGTATAAGCTGCTCAAGTTAGAGCCATACGACGGAAAGGGATCGCCCAGTCAGCATATATATTACTTTTTGTCCCAAGCAGGACACTTAATGGGTAATGATCCCATCATGACCAAAGTATTTGCAAGTACTTTGCGAGGGCCTGCCTTTACTTGGTTCATGCAGTTGCCCCCAGGTACTATTAATACCTGGTTAGATGTTGAGAAATTATTTCTCTCACGTTTCTTCGAGGATGACACCGAGATTACGGTTCATTCCCTCCTTGCAACTAGGCAAGGAGAACAAGAAATGGTTAAAGATTTCATAGAAAGGTTCCGGGAGAAGTCCGTACATTGTAAACATGGAATGATCCAGGAAACTCTAGTCGAGATCTGTCGACACAACCTTAAGACCAATGTGCTCCTCAAAATGGGGGCTGTAGAGTCTAAGACATGGAGGGACCTGCTCAAACAAGGAGAGCAAGCTGAAGACTTGATTCGCCGAGTTGAGCAATCTCGCGGATCAAGAAACGCTGGGGGTAGTAAGCCATATACCCAAAACAACAGCAATAAGAATAAAGGGAAAGCAGTCATGACGTCAGAAGCTGCTCCTCAGAAAACCGGTCCTCCGCCAGAGCCAAAGCCTCAAAGTCAGCGAGGATCAAGGCAAATCAGACCGCAACAAGAAAGGAATTACACTTTCAAGGCGGAACAGATACATATCCTCTTTCACCTGCTCCAGAAGAAAGGAATGCTAAAACTTCCGGAGAATAAGAAGCCAGAAGATGCGGGTAAGATTAAAGACCCCAATTACCGTCTTTATCACCGGAATGTTGGGCACCCTACCAGGGATTGTTTTCCCCTTAAGAACAGAATCCAAGCACTAATAGAGGCTGGAGTTCTGACGCTTAAGGAAGAGCAGAAGAAAGTCACTACCAATATGGCAACCATAATGGTCGGAACCCACGAGTTTCCCGCAGGAGTGACCCCAATCCCGAAGGGTAAGATGGTCACGAAGAATCTTGATCCACACAACAAAGCCCAAGAGGGACTTGTCCCCGTAACAACCCAAAAGGGGGAAGTTATGTGGGTTCACCCCGACTTGCTGGAAGATGAACAATGGACTACTTCAAAAGGTCCAGAGAAGAAGCGGGCTGTCAATGCCATTTCTGCAGATATAAAGAAAGAATATATAGCTTCGGGGGCCTTCACAGATTCTGAAGAAGAACCCGAAACTATGGTCATCCATCAAGATGGGGCAGGCCCTTCCGGTTCTCGATCTGGAAAGACATATCTTAAGGACTACACTAGAGTGAATCCAAAAGATATCTATGCAGAACTCGCAAAACCTGCGAAGCAGAAAGGACTTCGTTTCCAGAAGAATCCTACCAGAGATGAAGGAGCCAAAGAAACTCCCTTCGAATTTGACATAATTGCGCAGTTGGCTAACATCCCAGCGCGAGTAACGCTTTACGAATTGTTGAGATTATCAAAATTAACACGTGAAGCTCTAAGAGAGGCCTTGGCAGACTCTAAATCGTTCCTAACTCAGATTGTCGAGCCGGCCATCGAAGAGCGGGAATCTTGCCCCCACTGTCATCAAGTGAGGAGGCAAGTCCCACAAATCATCTTCTCTCCAGAAGACATGCAGGTGAGGAATATAAAGCATAATAGGCCTTTATATTTCACTGGATATGTCGGGTCCACAAAAGTGGACCGAATTCAGATTGATCCAGGTTCTGCACTCAGTGTCGTACCCAGTAGATTGATACAGCTGTTGGGGATTTTCCTTCATCGCTTGACACCTACACACACTACCATCTATGGATTCAACGCTAATAATAACCATCCTCTTGGTAAGATCCGATTGCGGTGTCAAATTGGAGACTTGAAAACGGAGGTTACATGCTATGTAATTGATGCTGATACCTCCTACAATATTTTATTGGGGCGACCTTGGATCCACTCTCATATGATAGTTCCGTCGACTCTTCACCAGTGCATGAAATATTGCGATGAGGAAGGAGAGGTCCGGACACTAATTGCTGACAAGCAGCCATTCAAAGGGTTGGAAAATTACTTCACAGATGCTGCACTCTACAAGCCAGCACATGAAGCCTCCAATGACAGTCTTAGCAAGTCTCCAAAGCCCGACGACAGTGGCAATGAAGCCGACACTGAGTACGAGCTCCTTGGAGAAGATGATGGGGGTGATTACGAAATCAACCCTCCCCTAGATCTTAGCTTAGGTCTTGATAATATAGTGGATGTAACAGAAAGTGAATGGGTTATTAATGAAAATGTAAAGTTAGTCTACGAGTATGCTGTAGCTACTGAGTCTGAGCCCTCTTGTACCTCCACCGAAGCGGATGGCCTGACCAAACTTGAAGTTCTGGCGGCATACCATTTGCCCCTCAGGTCTTCCCTCCTCTCTCAATTAAAAATAACTGAGGATCAAGGGCACTTCTTTGAAGTGCCTCCCCGACAGAAGTCCCAAAGGCCGATCATGTTCGGCAAAGTGGCCACGTCGCCTCGACAGAGACAAAGTAGTGAAAGTGATGAACAAACATCACCTCAATTTCACTTATATGAGCAAAGGTCCCGACAGATGATGGAGAAAATGGGATATAATTTTACCCTGAAACCGGGATTAAACTTTGGAAAAGGGCGGCGGAATCTCATACGCTCGTTTAGACCGAGAGGAAAGAGCCCTGATTATTATCAGAAGACCCGTAGGTGGTTGGGTTATGTATCTACTCCACCATCGTCACCATTAAATGATGAAGAGAATCCTTCGGCCAAAGAAGAAACATTTTCACCAGATCATGATTCAGATATAAGCACTGGTGCTTGGTTTCAATTTTTGATAATCAATATGGTTTCAGCCGCGCCAGAAAGCGACGAGGAACCAATTGACGTTCAAGATGATGCTTGGGCTAGGCATATGGATACTCTCTGGGATGTCCGCTTTGAACAGCATGACCCACCCATAGAAGACAAATTAATATAGGTTAACATGGGAACGGAAGAAAATCCGAAACCCATTTTCATAAGCGACACACTAACTCCTTTAGAAAAAGAGGAACTTATATCCCTTATCAAAGAGTATATAGATGTGTTCGCATGGAGTTATGAAGATATGCCTGGGCTTGACCCTCAAATTGCCACACACCGGTTAAATATAAAAGAAGATGTCAAACCTGTTAAACAACAGCAGAGGCGTTTTCGACCAGAATTGATGGAGGCAATAGTTGCTGAGGTCAACAAGCTTATACAATCCGGGTTCATCCGTGAAGAACAACACCCAGACTGGGTGGCAAACATAGTGCCAGTTCGCAAAAAGAATGGCAAAATCCGGATATGCATTGACTTTCGAGATCTGAACGCTGCTTGTCCCAAGGATGAATTTTCACTCCCCATCACCGACGTGATGATCGATAATACTTGCGGTTATGAGAGGATGTCCTTTATGGATGGCTTCTCAGGTTATAACCAAATCAAGATGCACCCGGATGATGAAAAGCATACAGCTTTCAGAACGCCACAGGGGGTATACTGTTATACGGTGATGCCATTTGGATTAAAGAATGCAGGTGCCACCTACCAACGCGCAATGAGCGCCATATTCAAAGAACACCTACGGAGAACAGTGGAGTGCTATGTGGATGACTTAGCAGTCAAAAGCAAAAACAAAGAAGATCATCTTCACGATTTAAGAGTGGTCTTCGATCTTATGCGGAAACATCACTTGAAGATGAATCCTACCAAGTCGTTCATGGGGGTATCCAGCGGGAAGTTTTTAGGGTTCGTAATAACTTCAAAAGGAATTTTCCTTGACCCTGAAAAGGTAAAAGCGATTAGCGAAATGCCGCCTCCCCGCAATCTTAAGGAATTAAGGGAATTACAAGAAAAGCTCGCTTATATTCGGCGCTTCATATCCAACTTATCTGGACGATGCCAACCATTCTCCAAACTTATGAAGAAGGGAGTGTCTTTCATATGGGATGAGGCATGTCAACAGGCATTTGATGAACTCAAGGAGTACCTCACTAAGCCTCCTGTACTAATGGCACCAGCCCCTGGACAGCCATTCCTTATCTATATAAGGGCCATGGATAATACTTTAGGAGCATTACTTGCTCAATATAATGAGCACGGCCATGAACATGCCCTCTACTATTTAAGTAGAACAATGATTGGGGCCGAACAGCGATATACTCCAATTGAAAAGGAATGTTTAGCCCTAGTGTTTGCTGTTCAGAAAATGCGACACTACCTTTCAGGGCAAACAATTCATGTTATATCACGGGTTAACCCCTTGAAGATTCTAATGACCAAACCGGGATCCTTAAATGGCCGATTGGCAAAATAGGTGCTCTTACTATCGCCCTATGATATACATTTTGTCCCTCAAAAGGCTATGAAGGGACAGGCAATCGCCGATTTCCTTGCAGACCATCCAATTTGGTCCAAATTAAAGCAGACATCAGAAGTCAACATAGTTACCAAAGAGCAACCATGGCAAATGTTCTTTGATGGTGCAGCGAGATGATCTGCTGCTGGAGTGGGGATTGTGCTAATATCTCCACATAAACATATATTGCCTAACGGTTACTCATTAACAGAACCGTGCACTAATAATGTAGCGGAGTACAACGCGCTCATTATCGGCTTAAAAATAGGTCTACAACTGGGGGTGAACCATCTAGAGGCATATGGAGATTCTAAGCTCATTGTCAATCAAATGACAGGTGAGTATGAAGTCAGACATGAAGCCCTCATCCCCTATCATCAGCTAGCTATTGAGCTAGCAGGATATTTTGAACAATTCTACATATATCACGTATCTCGAAACGAGAACGTTTATGCAGATGCTTTTGCCGCATTAGCCGCAACGCTGGCAATCCCGCCAGGTGAAGCTAAAAGCATCACCATTGGTAGTAGAGAACTCCTCCACCCAGACGCGGTATCTCAAGCCAAAGAGGTATGCCAGATTGGCTTAAAGTTAGAACCCCGTGATTGGCGATTTTCGCTTGTGAATTATGCCTTGCATGGGATATTACCAGAAGATCCTAAGGAAGCCACCTCAATAAAGAGGAAGGCCCAAAGATTTTATTATGACCATAAACTTCAGACTTTGTATAGAAAGTCAAGAGGTGGTTTATTGCTACGCTGCATATCGAAAGCAGAAGCAGAATAAGTGCTGAGAGAAACACACGATGGAGTATGTGGAGCTCATCAGCCCGGCCCTAAACTTGGAGACCGTATAAGAAGGTTAGGATACTACTGGCTGAGCATGGTTACGGAAGCAATGTCATACGCTAAACGATGTCATGCATGCCAAATACATGCCAATTTTATTCATCAACCCAAGAATACTTGCACAATACCGTCGCAAGCTGGCCATTTGAAGCCTGGGGAATGGACATTGTGGGGCCAATAACTCCCCCGTCATCCAGAGGATATCGGTTTATTCTTGCAATAACCGATTATTTTTCAAAATGGGCCGAAGCCGTGCCCATGAAAGAGGTGAAAACGACAGATGTGATCAAGTTTATCAAGCATCATGTCATTTACCGATTTGGCGTCCCTCGACGGATCATTCATGATAACGGTCCGCAGTTCATTAGTCAGGAATTCTCCAGATTCTGCAACAAGTTCAGAATCAAAGATATCGCTTCCACACCATATAACCCTTCGGCTAATGGGTTAGCTGAAGCCTTCAACAAGACGATTATTAAACTCCTTCGGAAGTTCGTCTCTTCTAATAAACGAGATTGGGATGAAAAGTTGGGAGAATGTTTGTGGGCTTATCGCACCACCGTTCGCACCCCGACCAAAGCAACCCCGTTCTCTTTGGTTTACGGAAGTGAGGCTGTCTTGCCTCTTGAAATCCAGATACCATCATTAAGAGTGGCTTTAGCCACAAGAGTGACGACAGAAGAGTGCCATCAACAAAGATTGCAAGAACTAGAGGCGTTAGATAAAAAACGTCTCAGGGTTCAACAACAAATTGAGTTGTATCAAGCCCGAATATCTCAAACGTTCAATAAGAGCGTCAAACCAAGGACCTTTAAGCAAGGAGACTTGGTTCTGGCTGTTAAAAGACCAATGGTGCTAACCCACAAGACTAAGGGTAAGTTTGAACCCAAGTGGGAAGGACCGTTTATTATGGAGACAGTATACTCCAGTCGAGCCTATCGCTTAATGAATCAAGAGGGCGACAGGATAATGATGCCGATCAATGGCAAATTTCTGAAGAAATACTATTCTTAGTATACCTGGAGATACAAGTTTCTTTTCCTTAGGCATGCGCATTGTGCGCCTCTGACCTAAACACTGGTGTGTTTGGTTCTCAAGTTTGAACCACCTCCAGTCTTTTCTTAGGCATGCGCAGTTTGGCGCCTCTGACCTAAACCCTGGTGTGTTTGGTTCTCAAGTTTGAACCACCTCCAGTCTTTTATTAGGCATGCGCAGTTTGGCGCCTCTGACCTAAACCTGGTGAGTTTGGTTCTCAAGTTTGAACCACCTCCAGTCTTTTTATTAGGCATGCGCAGTTTGGCGCCTCTGACCTAAACCCTGGTGTGTTTGGAGTACCCAGTTCAAGTTATGCGAGAGAGCCTTGAACCGCCTCCAGTTTGGTTCTCAAGTTTGAACCACCATCAGTCTTTTCTTGGGCATGCGCAGTTTGGCGCCTCTGACCCAAACCTGGTGTGCTTAGTTCTCAAGTTTGAACAGCCTCCAATCTTCTTTTAGGCATGTGTAATTAAGCGCCTCTGACCTAAAAAGTATGAATTGCCCAACGCCAACTAGGCAATGGGAAGAGAACAAGTTTCTCGCCAACCCATCATACTAGGGTAAAAGTATGAATTGCCCAACGCCGATTAGGCAATGGGAAGAGAACAAGTTTCTCGCCAACCCATCATACTGGGGTAAAAGTATGAATTGCCCAACACCGATTAGGTAATGGGAAGAGAATAAGTTTCTCGCCAACCCATCATGCTGGGGTAAAAGTATGAATTGCCCAACGCCAACTAGGCAATGGAAAGAGAACAAGTTTCTCGCCAACCCATCATGTTGGGGTAAAAGTATGAATTGCCCAACGCCGATTAGGCAATGGGAAGAGAACAAGTTTCTCGCCAACCCATCATACTGGGGTAAAAGTATGAATTGCCCAATGCCGATTAGGCAATGGGAAGAGAACTAGTTTCTCGCTAACCCATCATACTGGGGTAAAAGTATGAATTGCCCAATGCCGATTAGGCAATGGGAAGAGAACAAGTTTTTCGCCAACCCATCATGCTGGGGTGAAAGTATGAATCGCCCAATACCGATAAAGTAAAGGGAAGAGGAAAAGTTTGGCATTTAAGCCCAAACGTACTCCTCGACAACTCACCATGTTGAGGGGAATAACATGGCTAGCCCAACTCAAACGGTAGTTGGTAAAGGCTAATCAAATCCGTTAATATCTGGGGGTTTGCTAAAAACCCCATATTAAACTTTAATTTTTTACTTCGGCTCGAGAAATTGAGCATAAACGATACCGAGATAAATCGTTTTGACGACAGGTTATTTGTTGGGCAAGCAAATCTGTTTTGAAGCCGGCAAATAAAAGAGTCAAAAGAATCATCTTTATTAAAAAGGTGAAGATACAAAAAGAATTTCAAAGAAACATTTCTTATTACAAGGAAGATAAAAGCGTAAAGAGAGATGAAACTATTGGCCTCCCAGGAGTCTCAATTGGTTTATTGTCTCGTCCAAATTTCTACGATGAGAAGCCTCCACGGTTTGCTGAGCTTGCCTACGCAACTCATCATCACTTATTATAAGTTGTTGCTGACGAGATTTTTCTATGGCACGATTCCTGGCCATCTCTTCCTGCTGAATCTGCTCCTGCTGGGCAAGCAACATCTCCTGCTTCTTGACAGATTCTCCTAATCGGAGTTTATTTTCTATCAAGGTGGCCCGAGCTCTGGCAATAGTCTCCTGGGCTTTAGAGATGGCCGCCTGACTTTCCTCAATTCCAAAGTTTACCCTCTGCAGGTCGCCAAGAACGGATTTCCGACTGGCCTGGAGCTCTGTCAGCTCCTGAGACCATCTCTCCTCCTGCTGCCTTAAAATATTTCTTCGAGATAAGGATTTTGCCCGAAGCCGCGCCAGCTCTATCTCAGTGATCGCCTCCACATCCGCCTGACGGAGTGTGTGTAGTGTGGTCACCTGCTCTTCTAAGGCTGTAAGGCGGCCCCGGTATAGAGCTGCTCAATCTTGTCCACCGAATTCTTCGATATTTCCTAAATAGCGGAGTAACAGTGGACGTGCGAAGTTGAAGAAATCGTGGCTAGCAAGAACCATCTCGACACGTCTTCTTAACAAATACATAAAATCCTCGACAGTGAAGCCGAAAAGTTTTTCAAGAGGATTTGCACTGTCGGTAGGCAAAGTAGGTAATGCCAAGAAAGGTGTCATAAGTAAGGGAGCAGTAGTTGCTGGAATTGGAGAAGAAGAAGCCCGTCCCTGCATTAAATTCATAAGATGGGGGACCAGTAGAGCTAGTGCAGATCTGGAAGAGCTGGAGACCCCAGACGAAGTACCGTCAGTACAGATCGCTTGGATACCCCCACCAACAGGAAGAGAAGATGGGATCACGTCGCCTGAAGCTCCTCCGGTGGGAGAAGCATCTTCGAACGAGAATTTCAAATTATTCTCCTCCCCTGCTGGAAGGCTTGAAGTCGGAAGAGTTGCAGGTATCTCAGCAGCCACGACAATAGACGACGTTAAAATCGCTGACTGAGAGGGCACGCCAACGACTGTGGGAAATGTCTCAGTGGAACAGACTGGCGTTGGAGATGGCATGCTAGGAGAAGGTGTAGCCTCATTAGCAGCAGCTGCGATAATAATCTCAGTTCTCTCATCACTTCCCAATTCGTCAATTGGGGGAATTGAAGAGGAGACAGAGGCAGGAGCCGGTGTGGAATAATCAGCCGCAAACTCACCAGCAGAACTACCCACACCACCAACGGAGCCGGAATGGTCCATCCTATCGTCAGACTCTACTTAGGTAGTCGAGTGCATTGGCGAAAAAAGTTGATCACCTGCATTTCAGAAGACCAGAAAAGCAGTGTTACGTTAAAATAATAACGGGCAAAAGATAAAATGCTAAGGGCCATACCAGGCGATACAAGTCCAGTTGTCGGACTTGAAGGGGGAGCCATTGTCGTTTCCAGCAATGTACCCGTCTCGCTACCGTTAGTTGCGCCCCGGGTTCTGCCACAGGCTCTACAGCCGAAGGGGCCGAAACCTCAGCAACACTTGGAGCTTTAGCAGGCTCATCATCCCTTGCCAACGCTGGGGGTACAGCTGAAGCCAACAAGTCAGAAGCAAGTTTGATAGCCACTTCTTGGGGGGCTATCAAAGTTTCCTGTGCCAGTTTTTGCTTCTTACCCGGTCTTTTCTTTAAAGTGCCGCGGCGTTTAAGAGTTGGACTCAGGGAACGACTGATAACAAGCTGAGGAGCTCCACCAGCACCAGTATTGTCGTCATCATCACCAGCATCATCGTCTGATTCGCTGACATCCGAAGGCTCAGCCGCAGCGCCAAGGAATTCTTCCATTCCTTTTATCCTTACCCTAGAAGCACCCTAGCGGCTAATATAAAGGGCTTCAATCTCTTTGCAACAACTGCAATTGAGAGAGAAGCCGGGCACGTCAGCATTCGCAATATTGAACCAATTGCAGGAGCTGAGGGTCATGGCCAATTCTGGCACCTTCTGGGGCAAGGAGAATTCAGCCTCGGCCCCGCCCGCTGCAAAATGGAACCAGACACGAGCGCCTTCATATAAATTCCCCTCGTGAGCGAGATCTTTATTTGGATTGCCCACGTAGAGTTGAGAATATCCAAACTGGCGAGCAAAGCGACTTGGAGTATATGGCTCGATCTGACACTTGAGATCTTGACGATACACCAAGTGTCCGGGACGGATGTTGAGAAGCCACCAGAACGCTCCTGCAGATAAAGTAGTGAACTTATCTGCTCCCACGGCATCCTTCAGTCTCATCCCATATCCTCCGCCGGGAAAGTCAGGAAAACACCGGAAGATCTCGTAATTCTGAAAGCTACGAAGAGTCTTCCGAATCTGGGACATATAATTCTGCCTCCATGAAGAACGTTCATACAGTTCTACAAGGAAGCACTTTTCGCCCGAGTGACGCTCTGGTGCACTCATTAAGGAGGGATAGTGCAAGACGAGTCACGCCATCAAATAGGTGTAGGGCATCTCCACCCTAGGGTTTGGAGTTTTCGGCTGGGCAGTCTTCTTCGACTTGCCCTTTCCTTTCCCCTTGACTTTAATAGTAGGGAGGAAATCACGACAGAGCACCATCAGTCCATATTGCAAATTGCACACCATGGCGGGAGGGAGTCCAAGGGGTCGGCCGTATGCGAGAAGAACCGCTGGATATACCACGGTCACTGCAATCGCTTCTTTAGGCAACGACGGCACGACACATCTCTTCAGCCACAGCATCAGAAACCCAGCAATGAGACCTCTGTTGGAGATCGGAAACTGGGCTTGATAGTGATAGCTCTTGAATGAAGTACCGGGACCGTATCCATTCTCATTGGATTCCGTGGTATAAAACAAACGGTAATGGCCCCTAGCTACACGTTGGTCTATCTCTGAAATGGGGACAGGAGAATGACCATGGATAGTGGCCGAGCTATCCTTAGAATTTAGGTTGGCAAAAAGGTATTCGGCCCACTTCTTGTGGCCAATACCGTGATTACGTGCACCTGTCTGGTCAGCGCAGATATGAAATGGCACATCATCTCCCAGTACGTGACATAGATGCGCTCATCTCTCGCCAATAGCATGTTCAACTCATCGGTGGTAGGGATATACTCCTCGTAAGGGACTTCGCCCATCAAGAGCCCAGAAACCTCAAACATCTCGTGGAGAGCGAACCCTAGCTCACCCACTGGAGTAAAGAAAGTACAGGTTTCAGGGTTATACATCTCCAAGAGGCAGTAAAAGTGATAAGCACTCTGGGAAAACCCGAATTGGACATTCCTGATGGCTTTATATAAGCCAATATCCTTTAAAATGGGCTCGTGGGAATCCAGCATGTACTGAACAAGGCGTGCCCACCACATATTGTTAGAAGAATGAACCCAGCCAGGCATCCTGAAGTCGCTAGCTGGGTACTGACCATCCTTCGCCAGGAACTCACTTAAGAAAGTTCGGGCACGAGATGGGACTTCTCCTATAGGAAGCTCCTTGCCAAATCGGTCTGGAAGCAAGCCAGTAATGCATCTTGGGGAACCGTCTTGATAAACCCCTTTTGCACCAAATTTGCCTGTTGGGACGTCATCTTGCTCTTGAGTCAATCCCCACTTTAATTCTCGAGGCGTCGCTAGCCTCTGAAGATAGACCAGAGGATAGCTACAATCCATTCTAGGCAGAAACATCAGCATTTCGCCTGAGTTATATAACCAAACATGCTCCTCTTCAGAAAGGATCTCATCTGAGTGGTCCATCTGGTCTCCAAAGAGGAAGGCGGGTTTCTCCATCGCCTTTCTGTTCACATCTTCAAAAGCCGCATCAGTTACGATCTCCCTCGCAGTGGTGGGATGATATTTGATCAACTTCTCCCTGCGATCCTTCGGGTCTGGCTTGTATGAGGGCAGGATGGTAGTGAAACGGAATTGGCCTGAGGGATCAGAACCCCCAGCAAAGCCGAAGTAATTCTTGTGGGGAAGAGATTCTATTGAATACCCTACTGCACGAAGAAACACCAGAGTAAGAGAAATTTCTCTAGGGCAGAAAATTTCTCTAAGTATGGACGCGCGAAGCTAAAGATTAGAACGTGCGAAGCTAAGAATAGCGCCGCGCGAAGCTAAAGATTAGACCGCGCAGAAGTCAAAATAGCCTCGCGTTTCAGCGCGACTGCTACTTTAAATAGCCTCGCGTTTCAGCGCGACTGCTACTTAAAATAGCCTCGCGCTTCAGCGCGACTGCTACTTAAAATAGCCTCGCGTGTCAGCGCGACTGTTACTTAAAATAGCCTCGCGTTTCAGCGCGACTGCTACTCAAAATAGCCTCGCGTTTCAGCGCGACTGCTACTCAAAATAGCCTCGCGTTTCAGCGCGATTGCTACTCAAAATAGTCTCGCGTTTCAGCGCGACTGCTACTCAAAATAGCCTCGCGTTTCAGCGCGACTGCTACTTAAAATAGCCTCGCGTTTCAGCGCGACTGCTACTTAAAATAGCCCCGCGCTTTAAACGCGAGGATGACGCGATAACTTCGCGTAAGAAGGCAGTCAGGGACTTTTCTTCTTCTCCAAGCCTTACGGCAGGAGTACGGCGATCTCGCCAGTAAAAGAGTTGATTGATCAGTTAAATTTAAGCCAAATCACTTTAGAAATGTTCTAAAGAGTCTCGATGGAAGGATTCTTACCCCCGATAGGCGAAATGTGGGCTGGCGCGTCGCTGCCTTGGCTGCCACCACCACTGCTTGTGCCAGTCGCCGATGATGGAGCCACTCGAGAAGTAGCACGAGTCTTGGGTGCCATTGCTGAGGAAAATCGACTGAAAATCTGGAGAAACTCGGTCGGAAGGAGATCGGGCCGTCTGAACTCTGATCGCCTGAATCTCTAAGTTTCTGGAAAATTCTCAAATAGAGTGAGAAGGATAAGGAATAGAGATTTTATTTAAAATGAAAGAAACCGCCTCTTGGAATTCGGCGTGAATTTCGGCGAAAGTGACTGGTCAGTTACTCTCCAACACGCGAAGCTATTAGCCTCGCGCGACTATGGAAATGCGAAGTTGTTTAACTCCGCGCAACTATACAAAACGCGAGGACAGCCTGTGCCTTAGCTTCACGTTTTCATGGAAAAAAAATTTAGATTTTTGACGAGTGCAATTAGGCGCTTCCATCTAAGTTAAAGCGATCCTTATCTGATCATTTGGGTATTATCAATCTAAGTTAAAGCAGAAGTGCCTTAGACTATTTTACCAAAATTATTGACCATCTGTTTGTTGAGCAAACAAAATTATTGAAGCCAACAGATAGAGAGGAAAGTAATTTATCTTTATTCATGAAGCAAGAGATTACAAAGAGGGAGTTATAGCTCTCCCAAAAACTTTTACATGATCAACTCATCAATAACCAAACAGTAAGATTTCTCTACGGGGTGTTGAAGCTCAGTTCCCTGGTTCACATGCAAAAGAATTCCAGATTTCTCTACGAGGTGTTGAAGCTCAGTTCCCTGGCTCACATGCAAAAGATCTCCTCTGCAAATGTCAACTAGAATCTGTCATCCGAAATGAAGCACGAGAGGAAAGGAAAGTGCTGCATCGAAGCACAAGCTGAACTGAAAGCACTGCAATTTTGAACTGCAAGTGCTGCAATTCTGAACTGCAAGTGCTGCAGCTCCTTATTTACAGCCCCTTCAGGAGTTTGCAACTCCTTATTTACAGCCCCTTCAGGAGTTTATCTCTCGGAGCCAGAGCTTGAAACCTGCAACTATATTGTAAAGCATATGCTTCTGACTTCCTTAGAGTTACTTTTGCTGATGAAGATCGATGGATCCGCATACATTCCTCTTCAGGAAGGACTGGACTTACTGTAAAAGGAACAGAGTTTCCAAAAGAGTGAAAACGCGGAGCTAAGCTAACTCCGCGCACAGTTGAAGAAATAGCCTCGTGCTTTAAATTCAGAGGATGATGCGATAACTTCGCGTAAAGGGGGACAAGATTTCTTTTTGCTCTTTCCTTCTCTCTCGCAATTCATCGCGACTGCTAATCAAAGATAGCTTCACAATTCATCGCGACTGCTAATCAAGGATAGCCTCGCGGATTCATTGAGACTACTAGTAATGCCCCGCGTTTCAAGCGCAGGGACGACACAATAAAACGACGATCTCGCCGACAAGATAAGCAATCGTCCAGAATAAACCAAGCCAAAATATCTCAGAATGGTTCTTAGAAAACCAAGAGATGAGGTTTTTACCTTCGGAGGACGCTGCATAGACTGGTTCGCTGTTGCGTTTACCTTCACGGCTGCTGCCATTGACGCCGGCCAACTTGCGAAAAGCCAAACTCCTCTGGAGAGACATCATAATGATGAAAATCTATGGAGAATTGAACGAAGATCAGTTGAAGATCATTCGTGAGTCACTCGAGTTCTCAGAAATTCTTCGGATGAGATGAAGAAGAAGATGAGCTGGGAGCTCTATTTAAACAGAATTTCCGTCGCTTGGTATTCGGCGTGGAAACTCGGGGTAATTAATGACGTAATTACTCATTTCACTGAAGACAAAGTGAAGCTGATTAGCTCCGCGTAAGTGAGCATAACGCGAGATAGACTTGGTATTCTAACTCCGCGTTTCAGTTTAGATATCCAAAGTATTTCAAAATCTGCTGAAGTCTAAACCATTTTGAAAACTTTGGAGGGGGTTCTGTTGGCAGTGAAAATTTCTAAGTTAAAAGGATTTTCCACAACAGAACGCGAAACTAATTCAATAGCCCCGCATTTGGTTATATTAACCCTGCGTTTGAATAAAACGCGGAGATGTTTAATAGCTCCGCGTTGATTCCGCAGTTTGGCTTGTAATAGCCTCGCGTTTGAGTAAAATGCGGAGATGATCAATAGCTCCGCGTTTTGGTTATTTAGCGTCGCGTTTTGATGCGATTAAAGCTCCGCGTAAGTAGATAACCAGAATCTCAAATTGATTGAGATTATGATTCTGGGCTTATCTAAATACCCGAATCAAGTCTAATCAGAATTCCATCAAAACTAAGATATTTGATTGGAATCCTTGATGAATGCGAATTCTATTTAGATAGAAACTCTTGCATTAACCTGGGGCTATAAATACCTTCCTGGTGAAACCCTAGGGGTCTTCTTTTTGGCATCGGAAGTCTCCTATTGATCCTTTGGCAATTCAAGTACGCGAGAGAGCCTTGAAGCCTTTGCTGATCATCTTCTGAAATCTTGGAGAATTCAAGTTACGCACAGAGCCTTGAGTTCGTGAAGATCAAAGAAAACCACCGTCTTCTTTCTGGAGTTTTTGAGAAGTTCGAGTTACGCGAGAGAGCCTTGAACAAATCAAAATCAGAGAAGATCGTCTATAGTCGGCCGATATCTTTAAAAGAGAAGATTTCAACGTACCGATCGTCCAAAGGAACTACTATAGATCCCATCGCCACAGATCCCACGATTATTTTGTAAAAGAGAGAGATTGAAATATAAAATCCTCTCGTTTGTTCTTTTTATATCTTGTTCACTTCCGTTGTAATCTAAGATGTGTTCAATGGAAGGAAGCGAAGGAATTTTTGCGACGACAGGTTCTTCCTCCGTCGGTCATGGTTATAGCTTCCCTCTAACCAAAGTTCTAATTATAACCTCAATCCCTACTAATTCCAGGACGAAAAAGTCCATTTTTTCACAGCTACAAGACTAGTATGTCGGCTCAATTGCATAGTAGTAGAAACTACCAGCAGTTTGACCCCTCCCACCGTTTGCTAGGAATGGGCTAATTGAAGAGCGTGGGCTCATTAGGAAATGTACAAGAATAATTGGATTTAAAATTAAAAATGATAAACTTATAAATACAAGGTCTCGTTGGGGGCGCATCTAGAAATTCCCCAGATAAAATCAGTGACGAGACGAGGAGTAAGAAAGAAAGCTACATTTGCACAATTTTAGGCGGTTGCTCTTCCTCATGCTCTCTGTCGCTAAAAATGGAAAGCAAATCGAAAACGAAAAATTGGGAAATTTCAAGGGTTTAATATCAAAAGAGGTATTGTTTTCTCTTTCTCAATTCGTTTGTGTTCGATTCTCCTCTAACTGTCCCTCTTTTTTTTATTATGTATATATATTTTAGCTTCATTTGCTCGTTATTTGCAGTTTGGATTCGAGCTGGCAACGGCGCAGGTTAGGAATTCGTTTTGTTTTCTTTCTCGATCGCATTGTCAGTTTCTTTGATGCTTTTGTTAATTAGATGAAAATTACGTTTTATCTTCAGTTTGTTGATTCTTGTTGTAGCAGTGTAGTTTGGTTTCATCTGATTGTTAGTAGTATTGATCCTAACTTTGTGCAATTGCAGTGTAAATTGGTGGATTTAGGTTCTTGATTTATATAATTTGTAGAGCTGCTATTTTTTACTAATTTTTTGGGTTTATATGTACTCACTTTGAGAATTTTAGTGCTATTGCTTTGAGTAGGAGCAAGTTTCTTGCTCTTCTATCAATAGCTGTTGGTGACCTAGGGCATTATCATATGTGTAGTGAACGGCTATAGCTATCAGCTCAATGTCTTTATTTCAATTTCCTGGTTATCTCCATTGTATGAAAGTTGGCGGTAGTTCAGGAATGATGAATTATCATTTCTAACTTTTCTTGCTTTTACATAATGCTTAATGATAGTCAGATATGCTGTTAGGCTAATTTGGTTAACTTTGGTGTCCATCGGGAAAATGCAAGCAGCAAAAGTTGTTCCAAACCTTGCACTTTACGACCAATGATTACTACCTTGAGCAAATCATACACTAGGTTTATTTTTCAGTCTGAAATCCGAGGAGGAGTTAATTCCACATTTGTTTACTTTAGATCCTTTTTTGGTGTTCTTGTTAAGCTATTTGATCGGATGTAGAGTGTATAAGTTTCTCAGTGAACATGATTGATAACTGTTTTGGTATCTTTTGTGGCCTACACTTGGAAACTTGTGATTAATGTAGAAAGTCGATTCAATTTTGTTTTATCGTGAATAGAGGACCCATGCATTTGTTGGTTATATATGTAATGTATAATATGTTCATGATTTTCGTGGAGGAAGCTAAAGGCTATGCCATCACAGATGAGTTTACTAGTTCCTGCTACAAATTCTTTTTGACTAGCTTGTCCTTACTGCTAGATGGATTTATCCTTTGTGATTCTTTGTCCCTGCCATCTTGATGAATAAATAATCTTGCACATTTTTGGCAATATCTTTTAACTCTCTCATCAGAGAATACATATTTCTGTTTTGACACTATAGTCAGCATCATTATCTATATCTTTTCCACTTTGGAGCAGAGGGTTTCATTAAAGAGTTCGGAATTTTTTTTTCCCTGCAACTTGATTATCAAGATGAAGTCAACTTTTTATGACCAAGGGAATTATAAATAAGAGGGGGTTAGATAAAGTTTACTTGGCATTTTCCAGATTCTCCTAAACTAGGGAAAGAAGCATAAAAGACTCTTAATTTAGCTATCATAAACCTCATCTTTCTGGGTAAGCTTAGTATTCTATAGAGGATATCCCTAGAGTTCTAGACTTTTTATAGCATATTAATTTTTGGTATGAGATTATTATGAGTATGCTGCGTCACTTATGTTCTGACGCAGGACGGAGACGAAATTAGGGTTAGAGTTATGAAAATTAGGGTTTTTTTAGAGGGATTGGGGAAGAAAATATAGATTGGGGAAAAAACTTATGGGATTTGCGAATCCACCCAGACCCACGCCCACTCTTCATGAATCCACTAGGAAAGATTTTGATTTAGCGAATTCCATGCCAAAAATTTCTCAAGAATTTTTTCTCAAAATATTATTCATCTGCTCAATATTTCATACAACCCCTATATATAGGGAAACCCTAACAAACAGAATCCTAATAAAATCCAAACTCCTAATCAAATCAAATATCTAGTAAAATCCAAATCCTAATAAGATCTAAAATCAAATCAAATCAAATCCTGATCTCCATCAATTCTTCCCGGCTTCAAAACATGAACCTCTGGTGAATGATGAAAATGATAACTATCGAGTAAATCTGGGTCGAGTTGCTGATTTCTTCGGTATGCAACCAAGTGCAATCTGAGTCTGGACGTCCACGCCAGCGCACCAAATAACGCTGATATCCACCATCAGCAGTCAAAACAATCTCATCATCCAGAATATCTTCAATCTGATCTATATGATACTTGCGTAGAGCAGGAGGAGGCGGTGTACGGATGGGAAAATATCGATGTCCTGGCGAAGCAGATAATAGTAGATCTGGAATAACTGCTGGATAGTCAAATGGAGTACGGTATGGAGTCAGGTCCTCGACGTTGAAAACTGGATTGATCCCGAGATTGTGGGGGATCGCAAGCTCATAAGCATTAGAACCAATTCTCTTTAGAACTCGGTAAGGACCCATACGTCGAGCATGAAGTTTCTTCAAGATTCCTGGCGGGAACCTCTGTGGACGCACTCTAACCATCACCTCATCATCAACTGCAAATTCCTACAATTTTTTGTGCGAGTTTGCTGCAGACTTGTAGTTATTATTACCAATTGCTATTTACCGACGAATATGATCATGCAAATCATGCAAATGCTGTGCAAAAAACTCGGCTGAGGCACTAGGCCTATCACCTATGGGGAGTGGAAGAAGATCTATAGGTTTTCTAGGTTTATAACCTGTAACTATCTCAAATGGACTCATCTCAGTAGACATATTGACTGAACTATTATATGCAAACTCCGCTATAGGCAAAACAAGATCCCACGTCGTTAAATGGTCGCCCACTAAATATGGAAGCAAGTCACCTAAACTACGATTGACAACTTCTGTCTGACCATCTGTCTGTGGATGATAAGCAGTGGAGAATTTAAGTGTGATATCCATTTTCTTCCAGAGAGTTTGCCAAATATGACTTGTGAACCGAATATCTTTGTCAGAAACAATTGATTTAGGAAAGCCATGTAAACGAACTACCTCTTTATAAAACAAGTGTGCAATATGTGAGGCATCCGAAGTCTTGTGGTAAGAAATAAAATGTGTCATTTTGGAAAATCTATCCACCACGACTAATATTGCATCATGCTTCATAAGTGTGCGAGAGAGTCCTAAAATAAAATCCATGCTAAGATACTCCCAAGGTGTAAAGGGTATGGGTAATGGTGTATAGAGTTCTGTATTCTGCTTCCTATCCTTAGCTACCTGACAAACTCGACAATGCGACACAACTCGCGCAACATCACGTTTAATACTTGGCCAATAAAATCGGTCATCTACAAGAATGATAGTTTTATCTCGATCGAAATGACCAGCAATCCCTTCTGCATGCATTTCCCAAATCAGTTGATCGCGCAAAGAAGTATTAGGAATACATAGACGGATATCTCGAAATAAAAAACCATCAACAATGGTGAAGGCATTTACTATAATAAGAGGATCCTGTGTCAGAGATGAATAGATGTCACCAAAGTCCCGACAAGTAGGATAGTTTTGAATGATATGCTCAAATCCGATAACTTTTGCACTCATCGTCTGTAAAGTGCAAAGTTTCCTACTTAATGCATCAGCGGTTTTATTTTCAGTTCCTGCACAGTGTTTGAATACAAAATTTTATTCCTGAATAAACTCAAGCCACTTGATGTGTCGATGCCCTACTCTCTTTTGAGAGTTGATATAGCGTAGAGCTTGATGGTCTGAATATAGAACAAACTCTTTTGGTAGCAAATAGTGACGCCAATGACGCAAACATTGTACTACTGCATAAAACTCTCTATCATAAACATCATAACGCTGTTTCGTCTCATTCAATTTTTCGCTAAAAAGGCGATGGGATGATTTTCTTGGTTTAAAGCACCTCCTATACCTATGCCTGATGCGTCACATGCTACCTCAAAAACCTTCGAGAAATCTGAAAGATGAAGAACCGGAGCAGTAGTCAACTTTTCCTTAATCTCCTCGAAAGCATGAGTAGCAGATTTAGTCCATTGAAACTCCCCTTTCTTAAGATAATCAGTGATCGGAGCCATGGTAGTACTAAATCCCCTAACAAACCTCCTATAAAATATGGCCAGATCATGGAAGCTCCTAGTCTCATGGATCGTACGAGGAGTAGACCATTCTCTTATGACCTTAACTTTATCAGGATCTGCTGCTACTCCGTCTTTAGAGACGATAAATCTAAGAAATTGAACAGAGAAAACTAAGAATGCACATTTCTTCAAATTGACAAACAGTTTCTCCTTACGGAGAGTCTCTAGAATCTGTGTCAAATGAGAAAGATATTCTTTTTGGGTTTAACTAAATACGAGAATGTCATCAAAATAGACAATAACGAACTTGCCTAAGAAAGGACGCAATATTTGGGTCATAACTCTCATAAATATGCTGAGCGCATTGATAAACCAAAAAGTATGACCAACCATTCATACAATCCGTCCTTAATTTTAGAGGCAGTTTTCCATTCATCACCTTCACGGATACGAATCTGATAATATCCGCTTCGAAGATCTATCTTCGAAAAGATTTGAGAGTCAGCCATCATATCTAATAAGTCATCAAGTTTAGAAATATGAAACCTATACTTGACGGTAATTTTGTTGATGGTGCGACTGTCAACGCACATTCTCTAACTACCATCCTTTTAGGTGTGAGTAGAGCGGAAACTGCACAAGGACTTAGACTTTCTCTAATAAAGCTTTTCCGCAATAACTCATCGACGTGTCTTCTCAACTCAGCGTGCTCAACAGGATTCATCCTATAATAAGGTAAATTGGGCAAACTGGATCCAGGTACGAAATCAATGGCATGCTGAATGTCTCGAAGGGGAGGGAGTTCATCAGGTAACTCATCGGGTATAATATATTGAAAATCAGTGAGAATCTGATGAATCTCCGGGTGGTAAATGACAGGTGGACTAGAAGACTCTCCTAAAGCAATTATCGCATACACTAGTCCCTCCTCTAGACTCTTCTTGAGGAACTATGATCGACTTACCAAGTGAAGAGACTTTTTATGTATCTGGCCTGTGACCTTTTCGCTCTTTGGTGTATCTGGCCTGTGACATTTTCGCTCTTTGGGCTTTCAACTAGACTTAGGCGGTGCGGGTTTCAAAATAATTTTCTTTCCATTAAATTTGAATGTATATGTGTTTGAGTTGCTGAAACTTGTCACATCTAAGTCATACAACCATGGCCTACCAAACAAGATATGTGCGGCAGTCATATCTAACACATCGCACCAAAACTGGTCCTGATAGCTTGACATCTGGATAGGCACTAGACAACGCTGAGTAATATATTGAGCAGTTTTATCTACCCATGTTACGTTGTATGGTTGTGGATGGGGTTCAACTTTGAGGCTCATTTTCTCAACGGCTGTTCTTGAGATTATATTCACGCAACTACCCCCGTCAATTATTACGCGATAATTCTTTCCTCCGTGTGTGATGTATGTGGTGAAAACGCTAGATCTACGCTAATATTTATCTTTCGTTTCAGTGTAAAGACACCTAACGACGCCTAAGCGCACATTTGAAATGACTATTTTCTCATCTGACTCGCTAGCATTTTCTACTGCTTCATATACTTCTTCCTCAAGATCATCATCACCATTATGTTCTCCTTCTACGAGTAAAGCTCTAGTGGGACACTGTGAGCTTTGTGGACATACTCGTGACACCTAAAACACTCTACGCCTTTCGTGTCCTGTTTAGAGGACTCACCCATTACGGATTTACTTTTAAAGTCTTTGTTGAGTTGGGTGTTAGGTCTCTTGTTATCTTCAGAAGGGCTCTGGACTACTTCCCGGCTTTAGGAGTAAACCTACGGTCAGTAGAAAATTTGAGAGTGTTCTATATTTTCTACTAATTGACAAGTTTGAGTAAGAGAACTTATATTCCGAGAATGGATATGCATAGCTCGTTGTATGTCTGTGCGTAGTCCAAAATGAAATCTAGATATCGCTTGGTGTCGGTCCTCTGCAAATCACACCGAAGTGTCAATTCATCAAATTGAGTCATGTACTCTTGGACTGTCATGCTTCCCCGGTGAAGACTGTGCAACCTATCTAATATGTGACTCCTAAATGTGACTGGAAGATACTTCTCTTTAAGTCTAGCTTTCATGTCATTCCAAGTCTCTATCGCATCCAGATATCTTCACATTCTCTTTCTACTGATGTCCAATATATCCTAGCGGGCCCTGTCAATCGCATCCGAGCAAATCGTATTTTGCGCTCTTCAGGCATGTCATACCAATCAAAATAGTAATCCATATCTGCGAGCCAGTCACTAAAAACCTTAGGGTCGTGAGTGCCATCGAATGTAGGAGCTTCTACTTTTATCTTACGTGTGATGTCATTTTCAACACGTCTAGTTTTATGGACACTCTCATCTCTGTTCCTTTCATTTCGATCTCTTAGTCTTCTATCGTAATTCTTTTCGTTATATTCATTCTTATAAATTTGATTATTTTGTTCTTCCATTTGTCGTTCTAGTGCATCTAATCGTTTATTAACAATTTTAAATTGTTCCATTTGTTCAGTGATAGTTTTTAATTGTTTCATCATGATTTCTAACTTTTCATCCACATTACTAGAACTTGGGGTGGTTATTTTACCGTTACGAAAAAGCATACAATCAATAAGCGTATGCAATGCAATTTTCTAGACTCAGTCAAATTCTATATGCGTGTACTATATGATAAAATAAAATTTTCTAAGGTTTAGTTTCTAAAATGAAAGGAAATGGATCCTAAAAATGTGTGTATGCAGCAAGCAATAAGTTGGCAAATAATTATTAGTAATTCTAACTAACAATCTTATGCAGAATTTCACAAAATAAATATAAATTTTTACTGAAGAAAATGAGTTAGTTTAGAGATTACCCAAATACCGAAGAAGTTCGTGCACTTGTAGTGGTCCCTTGGAGTCTTTCGAAATTGGTTCGCCTGCTGAAGAGCCCTGAAATCCTACCACAATTGTTGGAAACAAATTCAGGAATGCAACGCTTCAAATCTGACTCGAATTGGACTCCGAACGGGCTCCAAATCACCACTTTTCTGCTTAACGGGTCTGCACTGTAAACGGATCTGCACTGCTATACTGAACTGAACCAAAAGTGGAGTGGATCTAGAGCTATGGGTCGGATCTGATTCAATGCAAACCCAAACTCTTTTCTAATTGGGTCTAAATAATTGGATCCAAATTCGGTACAAACCCACTGAACCTCTCCTGATCCTTCTCTCCTTGAACCCAAATAATCTTGAAGCCTGTGGTGTGGTTATTGGGACTGTTGCAGAGGAACAAAAGAGGTGCGGCAGCAGCGATCAGAGTCGGAGGGAAGAGGAGTGAGATGGTGGGTCGTTCGAATCAAAGAGGCCGTGGACAGTCTGATGGTACGAAGACGCGAGGAGGACGGGGACGACCTGCTGGCTCGAATCAGAGAGGACGGGGCTGATCGGTTGGTTCAAATCGGCGAGAAGCGGCAACGAATTGGTCCACCCGACGAACTGGTTCAAATCGGTCGGTTGGTCTGAACCAGCGAGGAGGGAGGGCGAACTAGTCCGGTAACTACCAGCGAGGAGGGTTGGCGAAGCAGTCGGGTCCGAAACAGGGAGAAGGTAGGTCGACCCGATCGGACGGTTCGAATAGGAAGGAGATGGTGGGAGACGATGCCGAAGTGGAGGGCGGCGTTGCTAGATGGTCATGACTGCTGATGGGGGACGGCGGAGGGGAGAAGAAGGAGGTCGCCAGAGGCGGGAGTGAGCTGCGATCGGGTAGATCTGCTGATGGGGGTCGCCGGAGGCGGTGGCCGATGAGGAAGCAACGAGCGGAGGCGAAAGTGGTGGAGAGGGCGGTGGTGGTGCTGCTGCTTTGGGGAAGGAAGGCGGCGTTGGGGTGGGCGACGGCTAGGAGGAGAGGGTGGAGTTGTGGGAGCGGTTTTGCTAGATGGTTGTGAGGGTTTGGGTTGAGGATGGAGTGGGTTTGGATTGAGGAATTGGGGATTTTAGGGGGGGTCGGAAGTCTCACTCCGGGACGGGGGAAGCATGGATTCTTTAGATCTAAAGAATCCATGCAGCAAGCGTAGGCTGAAAAGGCAATACTCTCACGTTGGGGTGGGGCACGCCACAGCAAAGCAACCCGAGACCCCGTCCGGGTCAGTACTCGAAAAAATCGACGTACGATATTCTTTCCACGGAAGTCGAACTGGCTGGCTGCGTTTTGTAGCGCGCGTACTCCGATTCTCTTCTACGAATCTACAACTCTCGTCGAAATTCCCGAGCGAGACTCCATCGAGATCTCTAAGACGTTTCGTCTTTTCTTATCTTCTGTGATTTACATCACAGCTTCCTCCCGGCTCCACGTCGGGCATAGGGTCGTCAATCGACGATAGGGTCAGGGGAATAGGGTTTTGGGTCTTCTGGGGGCTGTTGCGGGTAGAAACGAAGAAGAGGAGGAGAAAATTTGGGTTTCTTTTTTTTTTTTGTTCGGTGGTGGGGGAGCAGGTCAGGAGGTGGTGATGGAGAGAGAAGGAGATGTGGAGGAATTTTTTTTTTTCGCTGGTTGATGGAGGGTGAGGGTGGTTGGGTCAGGTGAAGGAGGAGAAAATTTAGGCTCTGATACCAAATTGACGCAGGACGGAGGCGAAATTAGGGTTAGGGTTTTGAAAATTAGGATTTTTTTAGACGCATTGGGGGAGAAAAAATAGATTGGGGAAAAAACTTATGGGATTTGGGAATCCACCCAGGTCCACGCCCACTCTCCACGAATCCACGAGGAAAGATTTTGATTTAGCGAATTCTACGCCAAAGATTTCTCAAGAATTTTTTCTCAAAATATTATTCATCTCCTCAATAGTTCATACAATCCCTATATATAGGGAAACCCTAACAAACAGAATCCTAATAAAATCCAAATTTCTAATCAAATCAAATATCTAGTAAAATCCAAATCCTAATAAGATCCAAAATCAAATCAAATCAAATCAAATCCTGATCTCCATCATGTTCATATATGCCATATTTTTGGTTTTTAGTTAACTTACAAACGTCCTGTTTTTATGAGATGGGTTGTAAAGAACGTTTGCATGTGTTTCATTATGTTAGAACTAGTATCTGGGCATGATTTTAAGCATTAGTTCTTTACAATATAAATTTATTATTTTAATAACGGGTTTGTATGGAAAAGGTGAGAGTACAGAATCATGGTTAGATTTTCTTAAGAGTCAACATGCAAAATTTTAACTACAAGTGAGTTATATGTAATTCTTCCAAATATCTTTGTGGTTTTGTGTTTGTTGCAGGTCCCATCTTGTGCCACTGAACACAATCCACCAGCACACATCCAACCCTTTCACATTATAATGTTAGAGATTTAGTGGAATGGGTATATTGTAAGAGATATCATTTGCACTCTTATTTTATTGGGTCTTAGTTCCATGTGTTTCTCTTAAATTGTCTTCTAAAAGTATTGAGGTTGGTTTCATTCTTTGTCTTTTAATAAAATGGGTATGACTTGTATAGATTCTTAAAAATAAGGGGATCAGGAAGATAATAGGGAGTATGATACAAGGGCCCAATATAATCAGGCCCCTAGGATCCAATTGCTATGGGCCGTTAAATCCAATAGAGAATAACAGCTGCCCTCGGGACACATGATGTTTTTAGTGAATCCAAAACATGTGCTCTACACAGTGTTATGCGCTCTACACAGTGTTATCAGTAAAAAACCATCGATTCCCTTGGTGGGTGAGCTGCTACTTAAGAGGGTTGGAGTCATTTCCCTGCGTGTAAGCTCCTAGAGGAGACCAAGAGGAGGTCGTAAACATGCGCGAAGCACACAAATTACTAGTAAGGATCGTAGCTGATAAGTTTGGGTCGAATAAGAACTCTTCTAGGCCTACAACACCTTAGCTGATAAGTTTGGGTCGAATAAGAACTCTTCTAGGCCTACAACACCGTAGCTGCTTGTACCGAGTTAGATTCTGTCATCCCTTCGCATGAGACCTAATCGTGAAGTAATCATGATAGCTCAAGGCAACTATCATAATAACTCTGGAAGGGATTTGAACTTCTAATCTTGCTCTATAGGGTAAAGAATTGCTCTTGATGGTAATTACTTACTGACTAAGTGAAGATCTAATAGAGGGCCGTACCCTACGATACAATCCTACTGTTTAATCTCGACCATTTAAAGTCATACAACCCAAGTATAAATACACAACGCTTATGAAATCTCTGGTATAACAAAATTTTGGGTTATAGATCCTAGACACAAGGGAAACCCTATTTCTCTGCCTCCTGTTTCTTGAGTTCTAACTTGAGTGACAGAGAGGTGGCTCGAGCCATTGCTCCGGTGAGCTTTTTTTGCCTTTGTAATTTTCTCCCGTTATTAACTTTCTTGCATGAATGGTCTCACTTCAGTAAATTCTTTTGAGTACAAATCTAACAAGTGTGTTGATAAGGCATTATAGTACAAAATAATTGTTGAGGTAAGGAGGAGAAGAAGAGTTGGGAGGAGGAGATTTTTGAGGAGGTTGAAGAAGCTGAAATTGGAAGAAGATGAAAGAGTTGAAGAAGGAAGAAGAGATGGAAGGGATGAGGACTCAATATTAATAAAATACTTACCTTCTTTTATGAAAACAAAAACTAAGTGTATGACTTAACATAGTATTTTGGGGTGTTGTGCAATCTAGAGAACCCCTTGTTTGTATCCTCTTACTGTCCAAAAGCACATTGTAATTGAATTTGGTTATGACAAAAAAAAAAAAAAAACACGATAATATTTCTCTCTTTGCATGTTGTCTACAGTCTAGTACATTACCCCTTCTCATGGCGTATGTAGAATTGCTACTTCTTTGCATGATTACTAAGGAGCATATGCCTGCAGTAGGCTAGTCGAGCTTATTACAGACTCTCCTCTAAGGCTTTGTGAAATTTTGATACAAACCCTAGGAGGGTTATAGTTAGGTTGTTTTTACTTGTAAATCTTGGTCAGTTCATTTTTTTGGAGATTATTATCATTGAATCGTTCTCTAAATCTTAAATGAGTTTAGTGAGAAAGGTCATAGAGGATTGGGTGATGATTAGAGTGAGAACTTGGGTAAAGGAGATGACTTACTATGGACCTTTTCTAGGCATTGTTGGTTCATTTTGGATCTTAAGTCAGGTTGACTGAAGTTATACCTAAATACATCATGTTATTAGATGTTGTCACTTGTCAAACTTTCTCATTTGAGGTTTGAATGAAAACCAGATGATTGACAGCCTGGAGATGTGAAGCTTTTTCCTTTAATTTAGAGGCTCTTTTGTTTTTTTTTTTTTTTTTTTTGGGTTCAGGGACGAATGAAATTTACGGAAGTAAATTTTTCTATCTAGTTTATGATATCATAAACGTCTATATAGAAAGTATGGGCAAAATAGATGAATTGAGTTTGGTATTAACTAACAAACGTATGATAATTCCATAAATATTTGATTTAGTAGTATTATGGTTGATTTTTGAAGTGCAACCTTTCTTGGAAGATTCAGAAAATTGTTGGTTCTATTGCAATAACTTCTGTATAAAATGGTAGATGTGGAATTTCGGTGAATGAAAAATGCTTTAAAGGAGGGTAAGAACAGAAGATAGGCTAAGACCATCTAACCTGTTAACAACTTAAGTGAAGCCTGGGCTTTTAGCAGACTGCAGTAGCGGTTGAAATTCCCCAATCTCTAACTGAAAATTATGGTTCTATGGTAGGAAGAACAGAAGTCAGATGGGGGAAAAAGGAATAGGTGGAAACAGAAGAAGCATAACAGAGAAGGATAAGAGTGAAGATGTTAAATGAGAGAGAATTATACATGGAGTCACTCAAGCATTGCAGATAGCTATAAGAGGGTTGCAAAAGAAGGACGAGCTTCATAGAGGGTTATAAGTGAGCTACTTGTTGGGTAGAAGTCTACTTGTTTGCACTTTGCATGATCAAATGGCAAAGGGGTAATTATGAGAAAAAGCAAGTGAAATTTATTTCTCTCAATTTTGAGGGAAACCTAATACAGAGAGGAGGCTAATAAGGGGGAAATGGTTCATTAGAGTTTTAACCATCACTTATGAAACTTAATCTCTTAAAAAGCTTCCCATTCTGCATATGTGTTTGTATTTTATGATAGTAGGGAAGGGTGCTAGAGCTTCGAGCAATTGTGTGCAAGTTGTACGATTTTTTCTTGCACATGCAATGTATGGCTAGAGGGTTTCTGGAAAAAAGCTTAAGTGCCCACAAAATATAACAAAAATGCCCAAGTGTGATTGAAGAATTGTTTTTCAACTGTTGAGCTAGTGTGAGATAGCTTTGCTTGGCTCCAGATGGACGCAGTTCAGGACATCTTTTACTTATGGACTGTATAATGTGAAAATGTGTCTAAAACTTGCAATTGCTTGGTTTTTGAAATAGGCACAAGTGCTGATAGTGTCTGGTCCTTGTTGGAGGAGGCATTAATGTTTCTTAGCCTTGATGTGACGATGCCCAGAGCAGCTTCGCGATCCTTTAATTTTTTTCAATAATTTTAATCTTTCTGGAACTTTCTTCATCTTATGAGAGGCAGGTAACTTTATGGTTTCTGGATTTTTTTTTTCCCCTCTCATTTAGCTTTAATGGCCTGGGATTGTGAGATTCAGTAGCTTCGAAAAGAACCTAGAAAAACTTAAAAGGAACCGTGGCCTCGGGATGTGGGATGCATGGTTCAGTATCCTCAAGATGGCCCTTTACAAACTCTACTCTTGCACTTAGGCTTGACTTCTTCAACAATAACCCATACTATTTTGACTTTGCTTTCGCAAAATCGATTCTCAAAATAAATTAAACTTGGTTTTTTCTAGGTTTTTAAAGCATAGTTTTTAAAGCATTGCATTCTTTTGGTATGCTTCTAGTCAAAGAGGCTCTGAAGAATTCTTGTTCAGTGTTTCCGATACGAATTTAAATTTGAAGTATGGGTTGGAAACAGTATGCAGCCTGGGATATGGCTTTACAATGGCCTTATATAATAAGAAAGTTTTGAACATTGTTCTCTAACAATGCAAGTTTATGTGGAAGAAGGCAAAATAGAGCCTTTCGTTTGCAACATGGTCCCATGCGCTACTTCCAACAGTTAGAAGGAATCTTACTTATGTTATCCAAGTTTCCAGCATGTAGGGGAGATCTTATCACATGTGGATCTTGTTTCTACTTTTTCATGAACTTATTAGGGTTTGTTAGGGATCTTAACTTAGACCAGGTATTGGTTGTGAACATGTCGGAACATTGGCGGGGGTCATGATTAGTTAATTATTTTAGACTTCTTTTTAATTTGTATATCTTGTCATCGCTTATGAGGAGAGTAACTAGACTAATAGGGTAAGTTTGAGTGGTTGATTTTGAAACAGAATGACATGCAATATACAATAAGGCTCAAGATCCTGGGGATAAATTAAAAGAGAAGTGGATCTTGTTCATATTAATAATGCCAAGTGAAAGAACAATTACCTATAACTAATGTGTTTTAAGGTTGCCTTCTTTAAGAAAATGATAGATGGCATGTGGATCTTCTTAAGTCTTTTAGGTGGAAGGGAAGGATCTAAATTATCTACTACATGCATCTTCTTCAATAAAATGATAGGTGGCATGTGGATCTTCTTAAGTCTTTTAGATGGAAGGGAAGAATGTAATTAACTATATACTACATGCATGTCATGTGTGTAGAAATATTATTTATCAAACAGAATTTGGTACATCTTTACTATTAGTTTGCTTGCAAGGAACACACTTTTTTGAAGTGGTATCAGTATAATCATCTTTTGAAGTCATCAAGTGGTCCTAAGTCTAGATGATTTTAGACACTTTTTCTGATCAAATTTATGGAATAGTAATTTTTAAAGGAGGTAAGTTGGTGTTTAGTTGATATTCAATTCCTTGGTTATTTGATGATGTCGCTTCACTGCATTGTTTTAAACTCGTTCCTCATTGTGGTCCAAGCACCTCAACTAAGTGTTGGCAATTTTCTATCCCTATATGGGTAATCACCTCCAAATGTTTCTGTATATAATGGCCTCCTCAACTCTTATTCTTTCTTTTGGTTCTTCTTAAGGAATTCCTTGGTTTTGTTTTCTAGCGCTTGCTTTTTCTTGCTTCTTATGGTTTCTTCCACTTTCTCTTTCAATGACTAGCATGTCAATTAATTTTTTGTAACAATGGTTGTAACTTCTCTATTTTTCAACTGCTTTCTAAAACGGGGTGTGTTATTTAAAACTACAAGTTTGCCCTAGAGGCGCATGATCTTGTAATAACCGTAACTACTAACATACCAGATATGAATAATAACATGTGAATAATTGGAAAAGTAATTGCTTTTATATATATAAAAGTTATAAATGTTGATTACATAAGGTGATACATCGTTCAGTTATGTGCATTAAAAGATCAAAAGAAATAGAATAATATCTAAGACAAAAGAAAATATGTACAATAGACAAACCTTTATGTCATCTACCCTTCACTGACACTCTGTCTGGTCATGAAATATGGATCCTCGGTTGGGACAGGCCCTCCTTCTGCATCATCGAAATCTGGGTTTAGAACCAAGAGATTAAATTCAGCAAGTAATACTCAATAAAAGAAAAATGTATTGATATAGTACTACAGAATTAGTGCATATGAGAATTTAATATTGGTGTCGATCGAACTAACATAAATCATGAATAATAATAAATAATGTGCAGATGTGAGTAATAACAATGAGAATTGTTTAGGTCTTGGTCAGGTTCCATGTTATATTTTCGAAACTATTGGTTGGATAAGATGTATAATTGATTACAATATTATATAAGTGCCCATTATATACCTGAATCCTGGCCATAGTCCATGATTGTAAGTCATGAAGTACTAGTAGACACTACATGATAGAATCCGAAATACATAACAATAATAGACACATCTCTCAAAAATCCTATAATATTGTCTGTGGTTTTATCATGCGTCTGTTGCTGCGATAAAAGTCTTGGTCCTTAACTTCTTACTGCCAACGATAACCATATATGATAATATCCTTATGTTTCTATCCATTCCCTTGCCAAGATACATGGTGCACCTAATTTATTAGGACATCGTGGCATATCTGTGTCTTAAGCGTGCATTTGTCGGTTACCAAGAAATCAAGAACTAGATACATATTAATTATGGAACATGTACATGTTTACCTAGAAACTTTGTAATTTCTTGTTCATGCTATGACACCGTGTATCATTTTCTAGTTAATTGTGTTAAGTATCAAGTCGAGTCATGTGCCATGCATCATATAATTGTGTCGTGTCACATATCATTTACATGACATCATATTTACTGTGTACCACATAGATTGAGCATGCATCAAGGGTCATTCGAAACCGTGTATCATGTTTCAATTGATGTTCATGCTCAAGTGTTATCATGCCCTTGAGCCCAATGTAAAGTGAAGCCCCAGTCTTTAGTAACATCTCGATACCAGTGACCTAACTCGATTGTTAATCACTTTATTGCTACAGTTATTATTAGATACAATCTATGGTGCTAAATTAATGTAATTACTAGATCAAGCTTGCTAATTTTTTTTCGAAGTTCATGGAGACCATGGGGTTGTTGGCTGGCATTCTTGGCCGCCAGCTAGAGTTTGCTAGTACAAGTGGACACCAGGATTTTCCCCCAAATGTTTCTAAATAACCCACTTATCATTTATAGACCATCATTCCTCCAAATATATAGTATGCAGGAATTTGTATAAAATCCTAGTTTCAGTCTCAAATTCAATAACAAGAATTGGTCTCCAAATCTCTAAGCTTACAGTTATTCGTGATATATCATTCAACTCGATAAATAAAAATCATCAGAGTACCACATTAATTTATTCAAATATTTTGGCACAAGTTCATTGTCACCAGAATAAAAATGACTGCTGGCTGGAGGGTTGTACTGCTGGTTGGGGTGTCCCTTTTTCTTTGATGGTCTCGGGAAATCCCACATTTCAATCATAATTCTTACAAATCATAATTCTACCATTAGATTTCTTGCAAGCACTCAGCATGGAAGTCCCCAAAGCCAAAATTTTTATTTCTATTTTAGATATTGAAAAACCGAAATTTTTTTTTATTTCTATTTTAGATATTGAAAAACCGAAAAATAATAACCTCTCGGATTCCAGCTAAAGACAGTAGCATTCATCATAATCAGACCTCAAATTATGAATTTCACATGAATATAAGCCTATGAAACAAAAAGTCATGATCATTAGCCATGACCAGACCGTTAGGTAGTAGTCAGGACCATTACCTGGTAGCATATTCATGCCCGAATGGCATGAAAATTCTAATTCTTATGCTTACATCCCATTAATATAATCATATTATCAAAACTCAGACTATACAAGAATATATCTAGAACACTAGAAATTGTTCATGGAAACCAAAATTGAAAACTATGCTATTTAGTACTCTTCTTGATTCCTTTAATATACAGTACATATCGGATCAATCCAACCCCAGAAAATAAATTTACTTAAAACCCTAAGCTCTAAGATAAAATTTCATGGTCATTGACCATGATTGGATCACTATCTTGTGGGTTTGACTGGTAGGTGGTGGTTCTCTCATGGTCTCTGGATATGAAAATTTTCCAGCTTCCTAAGCATTTCTTAAGCATCCCAAAAACATAGTTACATTAAAAAATTAGCTGTCATAGCTCCCCATACACCTAAAAATAAAAGCTAGATTGGAAAAAATCGCTTTTAGAAGAAAGTATTACTCACATTTGTCTTATACTCTTATGCAAGTTGCTAAGCTTCTGCTTCTACTTCTCCGTCATTGTCCTTGCTGATCATTGTCCTTGCTGAAGCCTCAAAAGAGATAAGAGCTTTTTTGAGATTAGCGAGAGAATGGGGAGAAAAAGGAGTTCTATTCTCCTACATGTGGTGTTTGATTTAATAAAATAAGAAGGCATAATCGTTGTCATTTAAGTAGGCAAGTTCCCACACTCACCCATTTCCAAGGATGTCCCCCGCCTACTTTGACCAGCCAAGCATATGTAGAGAAAATTTTTTTTGAGTGGGTTTTGGTGTAGGGTAAAAATATAATTTTATTTGGGTCCAGTGTTCTAAATATCGGCCGGTATATCGGTATACCGGCCGATATATCGTTTTTTACAAAGAAACGAGACGATATGGGGTTTTTTTTATCGCATATCGTTTTTGACCGGTATGGGCCGATATATCGGCCACGTGGCGATATATCGGCCGGTATCCGGTATGTGAAAAACCGGCCGGTATGACTTAATATCGGTTTTTTTGTTAACGGGTTACGATTGCGGTTGAAACCCGTTAACCCGTTAGACCCGACCCGATAGGAAAACATAAAAATCCGATAGCTCCTCTGTTCGCGAACAAAAAAATCCTAAATCCCTAATCTCCTCCGTCGCAACTCCGTCGCAACCGAGCTTCCCACTCCTCGTCGCCTTGGCTATCGCCGGTATCCGCTTCCATCGCCGCCTCTCCGGCTCTCCATCCTCCTCAACTGGTCGATCGACCGTTCCTCTCGGAGAAAATATCGCCGTTACCGTCTCTCCCCGAGCAACCGAATCTAGGGTTTCGTCCATCGCCGTCTCTCCGATTTTCGTCGCCGGTGATCCATCTCTCCCTCTTTCTCTTGCGTGCTTTCTAGCATCTCGACCTTAAATTTTGGTAAGTAGACTGCAATTATAGTTTGTTATTGTAATTAGTGTATTTGAGTTTTTAAATGAAGAATGAGTAAGGGAATTTTCATTTTTCAGTTTGGAATTGATGCCTAGGGCAGCAGCCTTCGGCCAGTGACAGTAGTCACTGAATTGTAGTCTACAGTGATTTTTTTTGGTGTAATTTGAGGGGAATTGTTTGGGAGGACTGAACCTGCGGGTAGTCAGCAGCCTTCGGCCAGTGACTACCCAGTGACAGTAGTCACTGATCTACAGTGATTTTTTTTTTGTGTAATTTGAGGGGAATTGTTTAATTGGGAGGGCTGAACCTGCGGGTAGTCTACAGTGATTGCTTGAATCACTGATTCAATTAACTACAACAGTTTGTTGGGACTCAATTGATATTAAGCAAAACAGATTGTTATTGGCTTCTTAGGTTTGGTTATATGAAATAATATAAGTTGCAGTGTTTTAAAACAGTGAATATTTGCAGTGTATTGTAAACATAGCATGTATTGTAAACATTGAATATTTGCTCTGTGCATATGCTAACGTTCTAAACGATATCTGCAAATTCGTAAGTTGAATGTAAATAAGCCAATGTAAGTGTTATAAACTCATTTTATGCGTTTTATTATGTTCTATATAGCTAATTATATGATTATTCTTTAACTGGTATAACACCGATATGACACTCCGGTATTTAGGGTCATATCGCGATATCCCACCCGGTATCCGGTAACCGGTATGTAATTTGGCTGACCGGTACGAGACCGGTATCCGATATTTAGAACACTGTTTGGGTCCCAGGTCCACATTTTGCGATGTTCCTAGAAAAATCTAAAAAAAAACTGAAGATAGAATATAGTAAGATGATCATGTTGCAATTTCCATAATAATTCTTGGATATATAGTTTGCAAGATAAAAATTTGCAATGACAGAATCGGTAAATTGGGAATCAATTATTTTTGCTGGTTTTGAGATTTTCTCAAAAAATTCTGTGAAAATCACCTTAAATCTAGAAAAGTGGAAAAATGATAATATTAAAGTCAGAATTTCATTTTGGATTTTAGATTTTGAGATAGATCGGTCAGAAGTTGAACCGGTTATCAATAAGGTCGAATTAGAGTTTTTAGTCTGATCGATGCATCATAACATATACATGTAATAAGAAAGTGGAGATATTACAAGGGTACTTGGTGGATCTCGCACGAGTTCCCTTCGGGCCTTCAGCCATGAATTGGCGCTTTTTTTTTTTTCCAAACTATTATTCGGTGGGATAAATACTTTGCATAAGCTTCCTTTTTTTGGCTTTGGCTCGACTTAGGGTTTTTGGAGTTCAAAGAGGAAGAACTTGAGGCCATTGTTAAGGCTTTTGAGGAATTAATTAGGGATGAAAGGTGTACAGTTAGATTGAATTTTGCCTAGAAACCCTTTTTTTTATACTTTACCATCAAGTTCAACTACATTTACATTTAGTGGTTAGTCATCTTATTCATAGCTCCGTATCAGCCATATTTGTTCCTTACAAGATATAAATTTAATGATTGTATGTGATCTTGGCTACCAAATTTTGCAGCAAACTAGAGCTAATCTATTCATGTTCTAGGTGGAGGGAACATATCGTTTCAAATATTTCCATTAGTTGCTCTTTGCAAGATCTAAAATATATTATATGGTAAGTGCCTCTTGTAATCACTTAATGAACTAAAAATGCCACTTCCCAATTAGTTTCGACTTCATTGAGTCGAATTTATAGTTAAATGGTAGAATCGCCAACCATTCTAATTCCTGTCTAGAAGACTATGCTAGACTCTTCTATTATAAACCTAGGCTACTTTTTCATTTTGTGCGAATATCTTGTTGTGTGCCATCTTTCGCACCATTTAACAAATTCTATAACTTAATATACATTGCGTGTGCATATTTTTTCATCATCAAGTACCATTGCTTGGCGATGTGCCCATTTTAGGCTCTACACTCTACATGGAATTGATGTCCTGCTCATGGCGTGAGTCAGCCTCTCTGGTGTGGGGAACCTAACTAGGTAGTAACGCCCCAATCGACGAAACTCCTTTTGAACTGAGAAAAGGAGATCGAAATTGCTTTGAGACCTCCAATCATATCTTCAATGGCTGGTTTCCCATGTCCTGGGTAAACTACTTCCATATATTTTAGTAGTTTTTTATTCCTCTCCTTTTGCCTGGTTGGATACTGGAGTAAAAGTGAGTGGTTTCTGTTTGACTGGCTGGCTATGGGTGAGGTAGGAACCCCTGTTGCCCTGGATACGGACCTGCTCTCACCTGCTTTCACCTACATCAAACTTTTGGAAGCTACAAAAAAAAAAAAAATTCTTGTACATGAATAATGGGTTTCTCAATTCAGTTTGATTCATGAAGGGATTTGTACACTTAACACTCTCTCTTGCTAAAGGATGATTATAGATGATATCTGATTCATATAGCATGAAAACACATTTATAACAAAATCCAAGTTATCTTGTTCTATTTAACTATTTGATGATAGTAATTCATAGTTTAGATTAAGAACATTTTACCATGCATTTCGGACTACTTTAGGCCTCAAAATGTATTAAGCAAACATACATTGTACATAAACTTAGTTTGTTCTATATTCGTCTTCCATTGGTGATATATTCATGTGGCTATGTCATGCTAACATATTGAAGAATCATATTCTGTATATGTCATGATGCAATTTGTTTACATGTGATAATTATCTAATTCTTTTTTATCTGAACGGTGATATATTGACATTTGCGTCCGAGTGGTTACTTGACTGAAAGTAATAATGTATTGGTGCCAGTATAGTCTCACCTCACTTGCTATATATTGCATGTTATCCCTATACGGTGCCATATATTGCATGTTATCCCTATATGGTGCCATCTACTATATAAATCCTCGGCCGTGGTATGGTCTTACTTGCTTTCTGGAACATTATTTACCACCTTTAAAATATAAAAACAGGCTACCACCTTTAAAACAACAAAACAGGTAACTCCCATTTTATTGCAAAAACAATCAAGTAAATTATTACTATCAAAAGGTCTTGGCAGTTAAGAGCTAGATGCATGCCTCTAGAAAATGACCAATCAAGTCTTGTAGTCCCTAATAGTGTTGCTGTTTTTCTTGTATGCATTGTTTTGTGGTGCAAGCATGCGCATGGGGTATGCTACTATTGGAAATTAAATGGTATGGAGGGATAAGCTTAATAGGACAGCTATTAGGGTCGTGATGTACTTGGAAGCATTTACTAGGGTCAAATTTGACTATTATGCATATATCTATATTTGTGCATGTGAGCAGAGTGGATACAAACATATAAATTAGAAGGATAAAAAATATGAATTGTGATAACATAAACTATGATCTTTTCGTATAAAGTAAGCCTTGATCTGATACATAATCTATAAGCATTTGTAAAAGCAAATAGTTCGGAGCTCTATTCGATCTTTTTTTTTTTTTTTGACTGAGTTCCATCCCTCCTTTTTCCCAAACTAATTAGAATTCTATTTCGAAATAGATTGCTTTTTTTATTTTAATTTAATGTCATAATTCAAGTTGTATTTATGTTTTATTCGTTAAAGAAAATTGGATTTGACTCGAAGTTCTGGAGCCTCATGCGACAAACACTTGCCACTCCCGTCTTTTGGAATTAGTTATGGAAAATGTACATGCTACATGTGTAAATATTTTTTGTAAATTGATATGTTGATTAAATGATTTAAAAGTAGCTTAATAAAAACAAAATCTGGATGCAGTATCAGTTCAGTGAAAATAAAAACAATTTACAGTTTATTATATTTAACCAATGAAATAGTGTATTTTGTATATAGAAATAAAGGGTTTGATATTTAGTAAACTTGTAAATTAACAAATTTAAGTAAAAATAATTATATAAAAGAAACTAATAACAATATGATTTCAATGAAACTAAAATTACTCTACAATCTAATATATTTAAACCCCTTTTCTGATCAAGTCTCATCTGTGCTTTTATTTTTTGACCACCAAGTTAATCTGAATTCTAATTAAAAATAGGTCCCTATTTAATTTTAATTTAATATATTCTAATTCGATCTGGATTCCTATTTATTTTAATTTAATAAATTCTAATTTAACGTGGATTTCTCTTAATTTTTGATACTTAATATTATAATTATCTTTTTTTTGAAAATATTGATTTTATTATATTTGTTGTTAAATAATAAATAAAAAGTAAAATAAAAAGGAAAGCTCGGAGCAAAAGAGAAAGACATGACTCATTAAAGGAAGTTGCTCACATGACATACACTTCCCTGTCCCGTCATTTGGAACATTTGGAAAATTAACATGCATAGCATGCAAAATGTTTTTTTATAAACTTGATAATTGATTAAAATAATTTTCAACTAATTTGAGTGCACTGTGATTTCAATGAAAATAAAAAAAATTACTGTCTACTATATTTAGCTTATGAAATAATATTTTGTGTATGTATAAAATAAGGATTTAATGTTTAGTCAACAAGTAAAATTAATAATCTTAAGAAAAGTAATTATATTAAAAAAAATAAAATAACAGTATTATTTTCAATCTACTATACTTGAACCCCTTAAATAACACTTTGTATATATGGTAGCTATCATGCAAATATAAGAAAGGTATTATCAGCCACTTATCTTTCCTTCCACTGTTAAACGTGATTAAAATGAATTGTATATGTAACTGTAGAACAATATGATAATAAGTATTAAGAAAATTCACAGTTTTTTGGGTTTGAATTTATAGTTTAAATAGTTATACAATTGTTATACATTATACGTCCTGTGTGGCAACAAATACTTGAAAACAATAGCATAAACCAAAATAAACTCATCCCCTTATATACTGTTAAATTAGAATACTATTTTGTATTTGGAAACTCTATCAGTACTATGCACTGTCTATCCCAAGCCACAGGATAAAGGAGGAGGGTTGTGGTAGGTCAGTGACAGCCAACGTAAAATATTGTCACATATTATGACATGAGCCAAAATATAAATTTCGTTGGGGTGTTCCCTACTGAGCGACGCATTATATCGAAATCCGGATGTAGTGAAAAATGTGTGAGGGTTGCTAGGTCGTCGCTTAGAAGCGACGCACCACGTCGGCGCCCGAATGTGCTGTCAAATATAAGAGAGTTCTCATATTTTCATGAGTTGGTGAGGGTAAAGCAGTTAGCTCATAAATATAAATTTCGGTTGGCATAATGAAATATAGGTTCTCTTACAGGTAGATTAGCAGAGCTAGTTGATGCTATGATTAGAAAGAGAGTTAATATTTTGTGCGTGTAGGAGACTAAGTGGATATGTGAGAAAGCTAAAATCATAGAGTTTTGGAGTTATAAAATTTGGTATACGGGTAGAGATAGAAATTGTAATGGGGTAGGTGTGATCATAGATAAGTAATTACTTGGGGATATAGTGGAGCTTAGGAGGAAGGGTGATAAAATTTTATTAGTTAAACTTATTTTAGATGGAGAGATTTTTAATGTCATTAGTGCCTATGCACCACAAGTAGGATTTGATGAATCCAGTAAATATCAATTTTGGGAGGATCTAGATAAGATAGTATAAGGAATATCTGTTAGAGAAAAACTATTTATTGGTGATGATCTCAATGGGCATGTAGGAACTAGTCGTAATGAGTTTGATAATATACATGGAGCATTTGGTTTTGGAGAAAGAAATGCAGCAGGTAACTCAATTGTAGATTTTGCTTTGTCTTATGATTTAATTTTAATGAATACTTGGTTTAAAAAGAGAGTTTCTCACTTAGTTACTTTTAAAGTAGATTTAATGCAAGTCAAATAGATTTTTTTTTAATTAGGAAGGTAAATAGAGCTAGTTGTATCGATTGTAAGGTAGTCTCAGGTGAGTGTAGTTACCCAACATATACTCTTAGTTTTAGATATTTAGATCAGACAGAAATTTAGAAAGATTAAGTGTAAGTTAGATTCTAAGATTAAGTGGTGGCGATTATAAAATAATCAAAAAGTTTTTGTAAATAGAGTAATACAAGAAGCAGATTGGAGGGACCATTATGATTCTAATATAATATGGAACAAAATGGCTAGCTGCATTAAAAAGATAGCTAAAAATATATTCGGTGAGTCGAGAGGCGGTGCTCTACCATGTAAGGATACATCATGGTGGAATGAAGAGGTAAAATTACTATTAAGATCAAGCGAGATTTTTATAGAGATTTGAAGAAAGGTAATAATAATAATGAAATAAGTTTTGAGAAGTATAAACTAGTAAAGAAGGAGGCTAAGAAAACTGTTCGAGATGTAAAAACTAAATTATATAAACAAATGTACGAAAAGTTGGATAATAAAGAGGCAGAAAGGGATATATATGGAATTGCTTGAATAAGAGAGAGAAAGTCTAAAGACTTATATACTGTAAAGTGTATTAAAGATGAGGATTAGACGGTTCTAGTTTGAAACGAAGAGATTAAAGAAAAATGGAAAAATTATTTGGATAGATTATATAATGATCGTTTTACTCAATATTTGGGAGATTTTACTATTCAATGTGAGTATATGAATCTTAGTTTTATGCGCATAATTAAAGAGTCTGAAATAAAAGAGGTTTTGAAGAGGATGAACTAAAGAAAAACTGTTGGTCCAGATGAGATTCCTATAGAGGTATGGAGATATTTAGGAGGGATTGGTGTGAGGTGGATAACAGATCTTTTTAACAAGATTTGACAAATTAAGAAAATGCCACATAAATAGAGGAAGAGTATCCTAATACCTATGTATAAAAACAAGTGCGACATTCAGAGTTGTTCTAACTATCGAGAAATAAAACTCATGTGTCACACTATGAAGCTTTGGAAAATAGTAATTGAACATAGATTGCGACAAACTGTTAAAATATCGGAGAATCAGTTTGGATTTATGTCGGGACGATCGACGACAGAAACTATTCATTTTAATTTATAGAGCGATTCTGAGAGAGAAATAGAGATTTGCATATGGTATTTATTGACTTAGAGAAAGCATATGATAAGATTCCACGAGAGATATTTTGGTGGGCACCGATAAAGAAAAGAGTTCCTATCAAGTATATCGATATAATTAAGAATATGCATGATGGAGTAGTGGCCAATATCAGAACATGTGGTGGTTTAACAAGTAATTTTTCTATCACAATTGAATTGCATTAAGGATCTGCATTGAGCCCATTTTTATTTGCTATAGTTATTGATGAGCTTACTAAAGTTATTCAGGATGAGATATCTTGGTGTATGTTATTTACTGATGATATTGTTTTAGTTGATTAGACAAGAGCATGGGTAAATGTCAAGTTAGAGTTATGGAGACATACATTAGAATTTAGAGATTTTAGATTGTGTAGCTCTAAAACAGAATATATAGAGTGTAAATTTAGTAAATGACGGACCATAAACTATAATGCTGTATAACTGGATAGGCAAGAGATACAAATGAGCAGTCAGTTTAGATATTTGGGTTCTATTATTCAGAATGATGGAGAGATCGATAATGATGTTAACTATATGATACAAGCTAGTTGGATGAAATGGAGGAGAGCAACGAGAGTTTTATGCGACCGTAACATTCCGTTAAGATTGAAAGGAAAATTTTATAGGACTGCTATTAGGCCAGTTTTATTATATGGCACGAAATGTTGAGTTATAAAGAAATATCATTCACAGAAGATAAATATAGCAAAGATGCGTATGTTCTGTTGGATGTGCGGCAACACTAAGAGAGATAAAGTGAGTAATGAAAATATTCGTACTAAAATAAGTGTAGCTCTCATCGATGAGAAAGTGCAAGAAAATCGCTTACGATGGTTTGGTCATGTGCAACGTAGGTTTACAAGTGCACTAGTTCAAAGAGGGGAGTTTATCAGTGTAGGACAAGTTAAAAGAATGAAGAAAAGACCGAAGAAAATATGGATGGATGTGATATGCAAAGATGTGGAGTCTAGAAGTTTAAATATGGAGATATTACTTGATAGAAATGAATGGAGAAGGAACATCAAAGTGATCGATCCGGCGTGATTCTTTTTTTGGTTCATGTAGCCTACCCCAAATACTTGGGATAAAAGGCTTAGTTGTTGTATTTTGTATTTGGATTTGGTTTGAGTTTAGTATCACATCGACTGTTGAGTGGTTTATATGGAGTTGAGAGATCTATAAATATATGTATTCTCTAACTTATAATATATAGAGATTGAGTTTTTTGATTCTAGTTACTTTGTAAGGTGGTGTCAGAGCAAGTTTAAGAAATAGATCTCAGTTGTGCGTTCTGATTGCCTATTAATCCCAACCATCCATTTAAAAAAAAAAATCCTAAATTACCTGCTGCTATGTGTTCCACCTCTGACGACTCGAGTGCGGAAGCCTCCGCAAGCCTCCCATGAGTACGACCACCCGAAGCCTTCAAAACTCGTTCCGAAGCCCTCTCGTTTTGGACTTTGTGCGTCTTTTCCTCCGCAACTCGTTCCGAAACTTTTTTCTAAAGTTGCGTCAAATTGGTCCTCCAAAGTTGCTGCATCCCTCCACGGAGACACAAGACCAAGTGAATGATATATTTTCCCTTTGCAAGCTTTGTTTGAATCGCTTCGCCCTTTGCAAGCTTTGTTCGAATCTTTATGGTTGGATTAAAATACTATTTTATATTTATGTTTAGTTTGAGTTTAGTACCACATCGCCTTTTGAGAGGTTTATATGGAGTTGAGAGCTTTATAAATATACGTATCTTCCGACTTATAATTGATATAAAGTAGAGGTTGAGTTTTGATTCTAATTTCTTTCTGACATGGTATCAGAGCAGGATTGAGAAATAGATCTCAACCGTGCGATCTGATTATCTATTAATCTCAACCATCCATTCAAAAATTAAAAAATGAAAAAATAAAAAAACCCTAAATTACCTGAAATGGGCCACACGGCTTCTTTGCTTCGTTCGAGACTCGAAAACTTCGTTTGCCTTGTTCGAGCCTCAGGAAGAAAGGAACGACTTTGCTGCTTCGTTTGCTTCGAAACTCTGGGATTTTCGTTCGCTTGTTCGAGACTTGGGAATGAAAGAGCTTCTTCATTGACCTAAATACAACAGCTTCAAATAAAAAATTGCACCATCTTTTGTTACTGGTTTGATCGGAGGCATCAACATCAGGAGCTTCGTCGTTCACTTCTTATCAAAGGCATCAACATCCTTTTAGCTCTTCTTGTTCTCTTTGTTTGCTTTTTTCTTGGCTTTTGAGGAAAAGGTAAAAACCAGGCGGAGACCCCTCTTGTTGCTACACTCGGAGTTTGGTTTCTTGGGGGTTCTTTTTGTTACAGATAGGCCGTGTTAGAAAGCAGAGAAAACCCTAGGGAGTTTCAGACTTTTGCTGAATAGAAATTCGGAGTATTTCAGAGCTTTACTGAACTTCGAACAAAAAGAAGTAGCACCAACACAAAAATCATCCTTATTACTGCCACTACTTCTCTGTTAGATTGGTTCTCTATGGCATCATCCATTTCAAGTACTTCATTTACGACTGCTACTTCTCTTATTATCATGACTGAGAATTTATATCCAAAAATCTTACTGTTATTACTGTTAAGTTGAATGATATTAATTATCTTTTATAGGCTCAGGCATTCAGGGTATTTGTTGATGCTCAAAGAAAAATTATACATTTACTGGATGATCTACTAAATGATAACAATCCTATTTATTCTGATTGGCTTGTTAACGACTGTTGCGTGATTATATGGCTCCTTAATAGTATGAAAGAAAAAATAAGTTCTGGTGTTATGTTCTTGTAAACTGCAAAATTGATATGGGAAATTCTTAAAAAAGTATATGGCAATAAAAAAATATATCACGAATTTTTGAACTGTATAAGTGCTTGTTTACTCTCAAACAAGATAAAATGTCTATATTTGAGTACTATTCCATTTTTCGAGGCATATTGGATGAGTTTGAGATTCACCAACCACTAGTTATAGATTTTAATACCTTGAAACAATATCGTCGGGATCTCGCTGTTTCAAAATTTCTCTCCGGATTGGATTCTTCTTTATTGATCCAGATGAGGGATTAAATTCTTACTGGTGATAATGTTTTATTCCTACTAGCAATATATTTCAGAGTTCTTCGTGTTTCTACTGGTTCTAATACATCAACAGCTCAAACTCTTGCCTCCAATGACCATTATATCGCAATGTCTGGTCGGAGACGAGGTCGTGGTCACGGTCATGATGCAGGGGGAGGCTGTAGTCGTGTTGGCAATATTGATCGAAACTCCGATTGTGGACGAGAATACCGTGAATGTGATTATTGCGCCAGAAATAATCATACATCTGCATATTATTGGGAGAAGCATGGAAAACCAGAATGGTCACAAGCTGCTAATATTTTACCTCCAACAAAAGATATTGCATCGACAATAAATTCTATTAGCATTTTGACATCTTCAACGATGGTTCAGATTCCACAAAGTGAATTTGATAGGTTTCTCCATTTTTAATTTACCGTGGCCAGTCTGCATACTACTCATGCTTCCTTGTCACATTGCTTTCTCTAGCCAATTTGGGTTATAGACTTTGAAGTTTCCTTTCATATGACAGTTATTAGAAGCAAGTTTGCCTTGCTACATTTTTCAGATAAATATCCTCCTGTTTATATTGTTGATGGCTTCTCTTTTCAGTTATTGGTGATAGAAAAGTTCACGTAACCAATTCATTAACTCTTAATAATGTTTTGTTTGTTCCCAACTTTCCTTTTAATTTGTTGATTATTAGCCAAATTACAAAAACTAACAATTATTTTGTAACATTCTTTCCTACTTACTGTATTTTTCAGGACCTCTAGACTGGGATGATGATTGATATGGGACGTAAGCAACTGGAGATGTACTTTCTCGATAAGATATCACCAACAGAGTTTACTGCTTTCTCCTCTTATTCCTTTTTATAGTGTAACGTCTTGGACATCCTTCTCTCTAGAGTGTTCGTCTCGTTTTATTCACTACGTTTGGTATATCTACATTAAATTGTGAGTCTTGTGAATTAGGTAAATATTTTTACGTTTCGTATGCAGATCGAGTCAATCCATGTAGTAGTTTTCCATTTGAGTTAGTCCATTATGATATTTGGGGACCATGTCGTTTTCTCTCTTTTTAAAAATTTAGGTATTTTTTTATATTTGTGGATAATTTCTCTCAAATAATATGGATGTATTTGTTAAGAGAAGGATCTGCTATTCCTAGTATAATTGAACTATTTTATAAGAAAATAAAAAATTAATTTTCTATATCTATTCATGTTTTGCGCATTGATAATGGAGTATATGAAGACTGATATTTCTTTATTTTGTGCTAATAATAGAATTATTCATCAAACATTATGTTTTCACACATTTCAGTAAAACAGTGTTGTTGAAAAAAAGCATAGACATATTCTAGATGTTGCTCGGATATTAATGATTCACATACATGTTCCAAGATACTTGTGGTATGATGTTCTATATGCGTGCCATTTAATAAATATGATGTCATTTTCTGTCTTGCATGGTAAAACTCCATTTTCTTGTCTTTATTCTGATATACTCATGTTTCCTCTTATATCTCGAGTGTTTGGTTGTATATATTTTATTTAAGATTTGTCTTCCGATTTAGATAAGCTATCTTCTCGTGCAATCAAGTGTATATTTGTTGGATATTTTAGGACGCAAAAAATGGTATAAGTGTTATGATCCGGTATCTAGAAAGTATTTTGTCTCTATTGATATTACTTTTTTTGAGTATATTCCCTACTTCACTTCCATATCAACATACTAATTGAACACTTCTCTTGCTTTACTGTTGTCTGTCTCTACTACTGAGATTGGGCAAGTATCGGTGCCTCATAAAGGGGATGAATATGTGCCTTCTGCGAAACCGTTGGTGTTTTCTCGCCGTAAAAAAGTTCCTCCTCCCAACTCACTACCTATTACTTTGCCATTTTTAGCAGATCTTCAACAACTACAATATTCTTTTGCTTCTTATCTTCACATTACTCTTCAGAAGGGTAAGCGCTCTACTATTACTCATCCTATTTCTCAATTTGTTTTGTATAATCATGTTCATCCAATATTCCGTCAGTTTGGCCGTTCTCTTTCTTTCGTCTCTATATCCCGATCTTTTAAGGAAGTAGTGTTAGTTTCTGCCTGACAATTGGCCATCGATGAGATGCAAGTCCTTTTCTCTCGTGGAACCTGGAATTTGGTTCTTTCTTCGCCTGATGCATGCATTATTGGTTGTTGCTGGGTTTACTTTGTGAAATACAAGTCAGACGGCTCAATTGACTGCTATAAAGCTTGTCTTGTTGCGAAATATTTTTCGCAAATCTATAGTGTTGATTACTTTGAGATTTTCTTTCTTTGAGCATGTCTCAACTTTATTCGCATTCTCTTCTCTCTTGCCGTGAATCTTGATTAGCTATTATTCCAATTGGATGTTAAAATTTTTTTCTTATACAGGAAGAGATGTATATGGAACAATCTCCAGGGTATGTTTTTCACGGGGAGAATGTCGTCTGCAAACTCAAAAAAGCAATTTATGGATTTAAATAGAGTTCTTGAGTCTCGTTTGAGAAGTTTTTTACTGTAATTGCTGATGTTGCATTTAACATTGTCAGTATAATCATTCTGTTTTTGTCCGGCATCTCGTTTTGATATTGTTTTTCTTACTGTATATGTAGATAATATTCAATTAACTTGGAGTGATACAATCTTGACTAAGACAAATGATTATCTCAAGCAACATTTTGTAATCAAAGACATGGGAAGACCGAGATATTTTCTTGGTATTGAGGTAGCTTATAATAAACATGAGTTATTTCTCTCTCAAAAAAAGTACGCACTAAATCTCTTGGAGGAGACATGTAGCCTTGGGTGCAAATCTATTAATACTCCAATAGAGTCATATTTAGACATGCGGAGTGAAGATAGTATCAATGTTGAAAAAAATACGTTGCGTAACGGAGCGAGGGGAAATCGCTCCGTAACAGCTGCAAATAACGTATTGCATCGTAGTGTACGTTTTTTTTTTAAAATAACGCACATTATAACGCATTATTTTGTAACGCATTATAACATGCGTTATTTTCAAATAGTTTTCGAACCACACCCACGATCCGAAACCCAGTTTAATCGATCCGAAATCCATTTAATCGATCATAAAATTACCCGATCCCTCTCTCCCTCCCCTCTGCCCTAATTCACTTCCCGCTCTCTCGCTCTCTCACCCGTTCTTCCCTCCGTCGCAGTGACGCTGTCGCCACAGTTATTTCGCCGCCGCTCTCTCCCGTCCTTCTATCTCCAATCCCTCTCTCCCTTATCCACAATTTCCTTTCCCGCTTTCTATTCTGATCTCTCCTGCTCTTCTCTCGTCTGCCGCCATCGCCGCAGCCCTTCGCCGCCGTCGCCACAGCCCTTCGCCGCCGTTCTTTCTCAGTCCTAATATCCCTAATCCCTCTCCCTTAGCCCCAATTCCCTCTCCATCTCTCTCCCGCTCTTTCCTCCTCCGCCGCCGTCGAACTTAGCCTCAAATCATCTGATTTTTCTCCTGATCAAAGTCCTTCACCTCCAAAACACATCTCCAAACTCCGATTGAGGTTCCACTGCGGCTCAACCATGCTTCCCTCCTTTCCCGGCTCAACTCTCTTCTCCGGCTCAACAGGTAATTGATTCTTTCCCATTTTAAATTTTTTACTAATTAATTAGCTTTGAAATACTTCAAACTCTGAACTGATACTGATTGTTAATAACTGACTGTTCATAAATTTTGGTGAATTAACTTAAGAGATGTTAATAACTAACTGCTAATTAATGTTAAAAAAAATGAATGTTAATAATTCATTGGATGTTTGTGATTGTTAATACCAATTGTTTATTTTACTGTTAATACCAATTGTTTAAAAAAATGAATGTTAATACCAATTGTTTATTTTATTTATTGTTAATACCCATTTTAATTTATTTTAATTATTAGCTTTGAAAAAATTAGTATACTGCAAATTGCAAAATGCAAATGTGGCTGTTTATGCGTTAATGGAAAATGTTTGTGATTGTTTAGGCCTTAGGAATGTAGAAAAAATTATTATACATTTGATTATTGAACTTGGAATTGTGTTTTATGTAGATTGATATTTAATAATTTGTACTTGAAGAATCATGTTATCAAAAATGGATCTAGTAAGAGAATGGAAAATCCATGGAAGGGGAACTAAATAATTATTTTATTGCAAATACTGCAATCATCATATAACAGCTGGGATCACTCAACTTAAATATCATTTGGTCGGTACGAGGCACGGCGTTAGAATATGTGAACGAGTCCCAACAGATATGAAGAAAGCATGTAAAGATACTTTTAAAAACTACTGAATTAGAAAAAAGAAGAGGGCATCATTGAGTCATGAAATTGGTAGAATGGGAGAACCAGATGTTGAAATATTAAACCAAGAGCTTGAAAGTGCCGCAGGTAGCAATACTAAACCTCGAATTCTGAGAGCGATAAATAAATTTATTAATCTTGAAGTCCGCCAATTCACGTTTGAAACATCCTTAAAGAAAGAGGCAAGAGAGAACTGTGTCAGAAAAATAGGCAGATGTATCTATGCAAATGGACTTTCATTCAACATCTTAAATAGTTCATATTGGAAGGAATTGATAGAAGCAGTTGGAAATTTCGGATTTGGCTTGAAACAAACGAGTTCGTACGAGATAAGGACTCGGGTTCTAAAGACCGAGGTTGATGATATTAACAAGATTAAGGAGAACCACATGGAGGCTTGGGGGAAATACGGTTGTACAGTGATGTCAGATGGGTGGACTGACAGGAAGAGTAGAAGTTTAATAAATTTTCTTGTTAATTCACCAGAGGGAACTTTATTTTATAAGTCTATAGATGCATCAGCTCAGTTCAAGATATGAGATTATTTATGTGAGTATCTTGATAAGATAGTTGAGGAGATTAGAGAGAATAATATTGTCCAAGTGATTACGGACAATCACGCTTATGTAAATGCAGGCACAAAACTTATGGATTTATGAAAACGTCTTTACTGGACTCCTTGTGCAGTTCATTGTATTGATTTGATGCTAGAGGATATAGGCAAGATGAAAATCTATAAGCAAACTCTTGAAACAGTAAAGAGGATCATACAATTCGTATATAATCGTGGCTGGGTTTTGAGTTTGGTGCAGATATACACGAAGGGAAAGGAACTGCTAAGGTCGGCCATCACTCGATTCGCTACGTCATTCTTGACTTTACAAAAACTATATAAATTAAGGCAGCATTGAGGAAGATGTTTGCTTCAGATAATTTCACGAAGAGTGTTTGGGCGAAGAAACCAAATGCAGTAAAGGCAAAAAGGGCAGTGCTATCTAGTAGAAGTTTCTGGGGCTGAATTCTCTTGCTTTAGCACCACACTTCCACTGGTTTATGTACTGCGAGAGGTGGATTCAGATGTGAGACCTTCCATGCCTTTTTTATATGAGTATCTGGACTGTTGCAAAGAGAAAATCGTCAATGTCTGTGGGGGCAATAAGAGAAAGTACATGCTATACTGGAATTTGGTTGATAAGAGGTGGACAGGCATGTTGCATAGACCTCTCCATGCAGTGGTTTACTTTCTAAATCCTAAATGCTTCTACAATGATACATTCTCTAATATTTCTGAGATTAGAAGAGGTCTTCGTGAATGCATGCAACGAATGATCCGCGACCTCAATGAGTATGCACAGGCTGATGTGGAGCTAGATCAGTATAAATAGAAGCTTGAAGATTTTGGATCCCCGCTAGCTCAAATGATTATGAATGTTCGAAGTCTTGGTATATTTTAATTCATTGTTTACAACTTTACATTATTACTTTCTATTTGCAGTAGATATATCATTAAATCATTTTTTTTGCATTTTTTAATACTAAAATTATCTATTTTAGCTGCCTGGTGGGAAAGATTTGGAGAGAATGTTCCGATATACTAAAAATTTGCAATTCGAATTCTCTCTCTTACGACTAGTGTTTCTGAATGTGAACGCAATTGGAACACTTTTGAACAAGTATGGATTTTAAAAATTCAATATATTATTTTTTAAAGTACTTTATTTATCATTATGCTCTTATAACAATTCATAATTTTGTTAAATGTGCATTAAAAAAAAAGATGTCGCTTGGAGTAAGAACGCCTACATTCTCTCGTGTACGTCATGTACAATATTAAGCTTAGAAAGAAATATTCGGAGGAAACGAATAAATTTGGATCCAATTTTGATTGATGAGATGACACTAGAGGATGAATGGCTTATTGAGAGTGTAGAGTTTTGTCTCTCAGAAGATTTTAGATTGCTAGATGAACCTACTGATGACGATTCTAATACAAGAACGAATGATTTCTTAGAAGTCACTGCAATTAATAGCAATCAAAATGTTATTCCATTCATTGTGGATAAGGTAAATAAGTAAGATAAAACTGAAACTTCAGCAAAGAAACGAAAGGTCGATTCTTATAAGTTATCCAATTTTTACATTTTAATATTCTTAAATGAATACTATCAATAATATGAGTATCTAATAACATCTTAATTTGTATATTTTTTGTGTAGCATTTTTTTTGGACAAAAGAAAAACAATTGATGATAGTTTTGATAAGACGGGGGATATTGATCCAGAAAATGCAAACTACATTCTGGAGAAAGATGATCTTGTTATTGTTGATTAGATAATCACACGAATTTATCTTCGTATTATAAAGAAAAACAATATTTTGTTGTGTATAACTTTAAAAGTTGTGATATTTGTTATGAAATTTTATAATTTTTCTACGTCTTTATATTGATTTTACAGTATTTTATATGATTTTTTAAATTTATTTACTTATTTATGAAAACTATTAAATACAGTTTCATATTTATTTTAATTAAATAAATAGAAAATTGCGTAATCTACGTTATGCATTACGTTATTTGCTGCAGAATCTAACAAAAAAAAAAACGTTACGTTAACGTTATCGTTATTTTAAACATTGGATAGTATTTTGTATTAGCATATCTAGCAGTATAGAAGAATGGTTGGTAAGTTTATCTATCTCACAGTCATTAGACCTAACATTTCTTTTGCTGTTTGGGTTGTTGAGTCAGTTCATGTATAAATCAAGGGATATAAACTGGAAAGCTGCTCAGAGAGTTTTAGTATATATTAAAAACTCTTCTGAAAATGGATTATTTTATAAAAAAACATGAACATTTAAAATTTCAGCCTTTTAAAATGTTGGATATGCAGAAAACAAAGGAGAGAAAATGTCGACCACTGGATACTTTATATTTGTTGGAGGTAATCTAGTTACATGCAGGAGTAAGAAATATGATGTAATATTTCGGTCTTTAGCTGAGGCAAAGTATTGGGCAATGAATGACACTATATGCGAATTGATCTGGTTAAAGAATTTGCTGACTAAATTTGGATTCAATCCGAAAGGTTCTATGCCTATGTACTGTGATAATCAGTCAGCCATTTATGTTGAATCCAATGTTTCATGATCGTACTATGTATATAGAAATAGATTGTCACTTGTTTTGAGATAATTTGGTGAAGAAAATAATATGTGCTATGTTTGTTCTTTTATTAGAATAATTGGCCGATATTCTAAGTAAAACCGCATCACCAAATATGTTTTTTTAATTTATGTAATAAGTTGGATATGATTCATATTTATATCCCAATTTGAGAGAGAGTGTTAGATTATAATACTGTATTATATTTGGGTGCAGTTTGAGTTTAGTACTACATCGCCTGTTGAGTGGTTTATATGGAGCTGAGAGGTCTATAAATATATGTATTATCTAACTTGTAATATATAGAGATTGAGTTTTTTGGTTCTAGTTACTTTGTAACATATACTATGAAAATTAGGAATTTTAAATCGAGTCTCCTAATAAGATTAGAATTGAGGATTATTGAGACTCCTAATTGGATTAAAATTGATGATAAGAGAAAAATAGTATAGCTCATTACTTAACCTTCACATAAAAATCTTAACCTTGGCACCAAATAAATGATATTTACTAAATTACTGTTTCTCTGTACGCACCTAGTTTCACACACTCTCAATTTGTCCAAAATCTAATAAATAAATCTATGAGAGCGGATAAGTTCGCTACTATACTAGAAGTCCAATTGTTAGGTAGGAAAACCTTATATTGGTGCTTCAGTTCATTCAATGTAGGACTAATCTTCCAAATATCACTAAAGAATAATAATAATAACAACAACATTCACTCTATGAATAACACTCGCAGCATATGTGCACCTTCGTAGCTTTAATTAGAAGACATTCCATGATTCAGTTTACACTAAATCCAAATTCAAATTCGAAGTTCCTAAGCGATAGTTTGTCTCAGAAACCACAAATAAGCCCCCAATCCCCATTAAGAATGGTTAATTACTGATGGTAAATATTCCAAAAGAGCTCTTGTTAGACATCAGTGCTCTTCTTTTTATTTCTCTGGTTGTTAGTGATTCTCAATTTCTCATCGAGAGTGCACAATGTATCCGAACACACGATCTATATTGTGATTCTCTTGGGGGAAGCAGGGATATGGAGTGAATTAGATAGCAGTTGTCCCTAGTCTCAGGTAATCAAGCCTTCAATAATAATTACATTCGCACAATAAGGGAGTGAAGGGACTTGGCCCTAGCAAAAGTTGCTGTTATCAAAATAGCAACATAAAATTTGGTTATGGGGCAATGGAGCTATATTGCTCTTTATCGTTATAAAATGAACCTATCACGTCATCTAGGTTTCAGTTATCGATTGGTTATGGGGCATCCTACAGTCCAGCCTAGCACGTCTTGATCATTTTAAAATCATTATACTCTACTTTGTCATTTTATTTTATTCTATTATTTCACTTCCTCTTTATGGGGAGTGGGATCAACTGATTTGGCAACAGCTAGACACTGCCATGTGGTTTTCCTTCTGTTGAAGGAGACCGTTTCTTCAAATGGTTTTGGTCTGGGTCCCTGATTTTCAAGTGTTTTTTTAAATTATGCCTTCTCTTAGAACTTAGATACTTATTCCTGTGACCACAAATTGCGTAACGTCAGGCTTGTTGCGTGTGCTTCGGTCTTGTGTCATTTGCGATCTGAGTGAGCAGTCATGCTTTTAACTTCCCTGAAATATGACTAAGCTAATTTCCCAAGAATCCAATGTGCATGAGCAATTATTCTCTAGCCAACATATACATGTGGGCATGTTTGCAGTTGGTACCGATCATTACCCAATTGATGGTAGAGCAGGCTGGCGATGTGGGTCTTGCTTGTGTATTTGGAATTTGTTATGGGTATGCATGCTTAGCAGCAAGCATCCATGATCTTGCTCAGAGAAGCGAGTTCGTAGGGGATAAAACATTTATGGTTTCAATTCAACAAGATGATTGTGTTATGATTTTCTCTCAGTCATCTTTCCTATGTGAGAAGCCCATCTTGTTCATATTGGTTGAGTGGGTTTGCAAGATACAAAATTGTGATGGTTGTCATTCTTACTGAGATTGCCTGTCTTTTGGGTATGTACTATTGCAATATTTCCAATTCAACAAATTATTAGGTCTTGATACGAGAAGCCCATCTTGATCATATTGATTGCAAGTGGGTTTGAAAGATATAAAATTTGGTGATGGTTGTCATTCTTACTGAGATTGCCTGTCTTTTGGGTTCTGCAGTATTGCAATATTTCCAATTCAACAAATCATTAGGTCATGACTAGCTTTTCTTGCACATTCTATGTACTAGAGGAAATCTTCATTTTATATTTTGGGATTGATATGATCATATGACATTCAGTTTAACAAGTTATGTGCAAATACATGCATAGATGGATACAGATACATTTTAAAAAAAAAATGCTTTACTTGGTAGGACATTTGCGTTTTAAAAACCTTTCACTTCAAATGTATTGGTGACGCAGGACAAAAGGTAATTTAGGGTTTGTGGTGGAGAATTAGGAAAGAAATTAGGGTTTTGGGATAAATTAGGATTTTTTGATCTTACTTCCAAACGAATCATACACGACCACTCTCTCATGAATCACTCATGGAAAAGATTTGGAAAGAGATAAATCACTTGCTCTTAATTTTCATTAATCATCTCTCACTATCTAAAATCGAAGTTACAAGAAATATTTATAGCAAATTACAAGATAAAAATAAATTTCTAAAAATCCAAGTTCCAACCAAATTCCTAATCTAATCAATCAAATCCAACTAAATAAGTAATTTTATCTCTATCAATTCTCCTTCGTTTGGAAATACTCACCACAAGGTGAATGGGGATAAGAAGAAAGTCATGGAAGTCCGGATGAAGGTGAGCGATCTTTCCGATATCTGGTAAATCTTTCCACCGAACTAAGTATAAGAAAATCGAACAAATCAGTAACCAAATGTATGCTACCTTATATTTTAATAGTGCTGACAGTAATAGTTGTGGAAGTTTGGAGAGAAACTGAAATATGTCGCTTCCATAGAAAATGAAGAATTTTGAATGGAGCTGGAGATGCAAGAAAAATGTGATTTGCAGCTAAGAATTCCTGCACCTTGCCATATATCTCTGCAGGTGTTCTAAGTCTCAAGTTCTTCTCATGAACACGACTATTGAGTGTTTCTGTAATTGGTTCTAGCAGAAAAATTGGATCATCAATTTCTGGATCAGTAACAAGTTGTATGCTGGACTTGGTCTCATCACCTAAAATCTTGAAAGTGCATTCGTCGGTATTTGAACTTTTGGAAGTGCACTGGTAATCATAGTGCCAAAATTCTCTACATATTGAACACTTGATGGAAGTACACTGGTGAGCAGAGTTTTCATATCTTTACACTTTGAGCATTGTTTAAAAACAAAATACGAAGCATACCGTGCACGAAGAAAAAACTACAACCTATTTCAAGTTGGACGAGGTTTATAGTTACTGAGCTACCAATCAGAAATTTCTCTAACCAATTTCAATTTAGTATAATTATATTTCTGATATGAAGTTAAAGGAAAACACCGAAAAAATTGTTCTAGATGGTTTTTCCAATTTTCATAACCATTAGGATCATTATAGTCGTGGAAATATGAGACTGCATTATATATAACACACTCCACTTGTTACCAGAAAATATGATTCCTATAATACTTGACTCCAAATTTTCAAAACAAAAAGTCCAGGAAATACCGAAGAATTGGATGTCTCAATTATGCCTCGAATCCGATGCGAACTGGACTTTAAAACAGCTTCAAAATCATGTCCAAACTCTTAACGGGTCTGGTTTTTCCTTAATGGGTATGCGAACTGAAGTTAGGTCGGAACCAATGTTGTAATGAACCCACTAAAATAAATCCGATTGGATCGAGTCTAATTGGTTTTTCAGGTTGTAGTTGGACTCGATTCAATTTTCATACCCAAATTCTTCTCCTCAATTTTCATACCCAAATTCTTCTCCTTTGGTGTTGCACTGATGTTGTCCTCTTCGTGCGAAGAAAGCTTCACGGGAGAAGTTGGTGGAGAATTTGTGAGGCGGTTGATGACCTGGAGGCATCATAGGGACTTGATTGGCGGAGGCGTTGGGCAATGCAAGCGGCGAGAGGTGGTGGGTGCTACTGGGGATTCAATAGGAGAGGGAGAAAATGATGGGACAGCTCTCGGGTTGACGAATTCTCAATTTGGGATTTTTTTTTAATTATTTTTTCACCCAATTTTTTTCTCCCTCTGGTTTTTCTTCTCTATTTTCTTTCTTTCCTTTCTTTCTGATCTTCTTTTTCTTTTTCTTTTTTTCCTTTTCTTTTTGTTCTCTTCTTTTTTAGATCTAAATAAAAATAAATAAATAGTAAAGAATGTGAAAGAATAAGAAGATGGACATAGTGGACCTAAACTCTGATACCTAGAGAGTCGGAATCTTTACCTTTGATATCAATTTGATGCAGGACGGAAAGTGATTTAGGGTTTGTGGTAGAGAATTATGGAAGAAATTAGGATTTTGTGGATAAATTAGGGTTTTTGAACCTTACATTCAGGCGAATCACGCGAATCACATGCCACTCTCTCACGAATCATTTATGGAAAAAATTTGGAAAGAGGCAAATCACATGTTCTCAATTTTCATTATTAATCTCACTATTTAAAATCAAAGTTATAAGAAATATTTATAACAAATTACGAGATAAAAACAAATTTAAAAAAAAAATCTAAGATTCAACTAAATTCTTAATCAAATCAAATCCAACTAAATAATTAATCTTATCTCTATCAATTGGAGAGCATGTGAAAGTCCCGTGTGTATTTATATGCAGTGCATATGTATTTAACTTTGTTTTTTTTTTTTGGGGTGGACAAAACTCTATTATCATGATAATTACACTTTTTATAGGCAAAGCTTTAGCCAATTATTTGCTGAAAATATGTACATTTAGAGACCAATGTAACATTTCCATCGTGGGGTGGTTCCATAACAAATTTTCTAATATGTAGGTTTACAATATGCCGAAGAGGCTCGGATAATGATGCTCAAATGCATCTGCTGTTCCTAATGCAATGACGACATCCACACAAGCAATCAGATCTCTTTGGCATTATAATAGTAGATATGTAATCGGGTATTGGCTGGTATGTTAAGTAAATACTATCGTCTTTATATACATTTTTTGTTCTGCAATTATTTCTTGACCCGTCATAATCTGGAAGAGTTTGTTTATTTTTGCTTGAGATATGTCTTTAAGGTCTGACACATCATTTTGTTTTGTTTGGTTAAATCATGCCCCTGCTTCTGCTATAAAGTACGAACCATTTGTACGAATGACTTAACCTTTTTATGTCAACATTGTGATTCTTACCTCCACCTTACATTACCAGTACAACTTCTTTAAACGTCCCTCTTAATTTGTTGTCTACCGGTGTAATGATTTCTAATGGTTTTCCCCTCTTTTCATATGAAATTCGTTTCCTGCAGTATTCTTGTCTGTTGCGTGTATTTATCTGTTTTACTCGTATTCTATTACTATCACCATCCTAATTGTTTACTTGTAACAATACATAATGTAATCCTACATGTACAGTTTGATCTCATATAATTTGTCACAATGTTCCTCTTCTATCTTGTTCGATATTCTGATGCATTATCACCTGGTTAATTGTTTCCTGATGACATTACAGAACGTAAGCTTATCAGCATAACTAGATCTAACATAAATTCATCAAATTGTTCTTGCCCCACGATTCAGTTCTACATGGCATAATCTATATTGTTTTCTAACTCATTTCTCTACTGCTTGCCATTTGTATCCTGTTGTCATGCTTTTGAGATTACTGTAATAGTTTAGATCTTCTCGCTCTCGCCCATGGTAACCGTTGGTTATTCTCATCTCTTGACTAGGTCATCATAAATGCTGCAGCTTCTCATGCTTGCATCTAGCTTTTCAGTCATCGACCCATTCTGGCAGTTGTCCTGCTATGCACCTGAGGAATTCCTCTTAATTGTTTCTACTTATCCTATCCTTTCCAGAGTTTTCTCTTCCTTTAATAAGGAAGCAAGTTGCCCCAACTGTGACAGCAGCATGAATAGAGAGATGAAGCTCTGCTTCTGTTCAAGGAGACCCTACCTTGACAGTGCTCAGTCATCAATCTCTGGTTTCCCAGCGATTGATACCTTTCAACATTCATTGTCTACGTGTCTCGGGCATTGTCCCATTCTCATGGCCAGTCATGAATGCCACATGGCATTTCAGATGTTGGCATAAAGATGCCGTTGAGCTTTCGCAAGCATCTTTACCTGCTGGGGAGGTATGCGATGTGCAGGTGTATTTCTTTCTTGATCCCTCCAACATGATGTGGGCATGCTAGGAAATGGGTAGGAAATGGGTACCTTTCACTGCCCAGTTGATGCGAGAATGTGGGGTGATTGACTGTGGCCGTGCATGCTTCGCAGCAAACATGCAGACTTTCTATCTTCTCGGAAACAAGCCAGCATAAAGGTGAAATTAGAAGTTATTTCTTTTTATCCTATAAGTCAAGTATAACCTTGTTTCAGTGGTGCCATGTGGCATGAGTTGCTTTGTCAATGGGATGGGGGTCCAGTTGGTAGATGGTGCGTTCTATGAATGTTGCTGATGCTCAGTTTAGTAGTCGTTTAGCTCATGTAGATAGTTAAAAAAAAAAAAAATGTAAAAACTCCCAAAAAACTATATGGCCATCTGCACTGGCTCGACTCAGATAAACCTGCCTTATCAGTGCAGTAAAAGAACAAGTCTCGCTGACACTAAATTGTGAAACTATCCTTGTCGGGAAAGGCTAGAAGTCTAGCTCCGCTGACGAAGAGAAAATTATCTTCGCAGACAGTGCAGACTTTAGCTCTGCAAATGAAGGCAAACGTTATTTTTGCTGGCCAACACGAGTTTCATCTCCGGCAATGAAATCAAGTCTAGATCTGCTGACGAAGCGAAGTTACAGTTGTTGATGAATCAAAAACCAGCACTGCGAATACAATAGTCATCTTTGCCGACGAAGCCAGGTCTAACTTCGTCAATGAAGTAAGCTTGATCTAACTTCGTCAATGAAGTAATCTCCATTGGCAAAACCAAAATTGGCTTTGCCGATGCACAAGGATCATCTCCGCTAACGAAGCCATCCGAGCTCTATTGATTAAAGAAAATTCATTCTCTGACAGAGCCAGCCAGCTTTATCGATGGATAGTTATCCTAGTTCCTCATATCAAGGCCACATTTCCCGTGATTCCTTGCAATCAAGGAAGCAATTAACTACTGAAGGGTATAAATACAACTTTGAAAGGAGAAAAAGGGAAAGGATTTTGGGAAAACAGCCAACATTAAGTTGATCTCCTCCGAATCTTCTCCATGTCCATTGCTGGATTGTCAACTGGGCCAAAAATCCGCTCTGGCTTGTATTTCATTGCCACGACTTTACTGAAATTTGTAACATGTAATCTCACATTGCAAAGAGACGAGTTAATCTCTTTTATCGAAGTACATCAGAGATATTCAAGTTTATCTTTGTTTGTAAACACTTGAGAATAATGGGCTGGGCGATGCAGTACAGAAGCTAATTAGGTATGTGGAAAGGGAAATTTAAGACTTGATGGTGGAATTCGGGGGTTTTAGTGAATTTGGAGAAGAATAATTTAGAGATTGGGCCTCAACAACTTAGGTGAATACATGCCTACTTTTAAGGAATTTACGGAAAAAGATTTCAATAATGATAGCAAATCATAAGCTAGGATTAAAAATTTTAATACCTATCTGCAAAATGCTGCTTACAAGTCTTATTCATAGGAACTATTTACGTGCAAATAACCAAAATTTAATTAAATCGCCACAATAAAATAAAATCAATAAATATCTCTTATCTGTCTTGACAATAAAATTAAATACAAACTCTCAATGGACCACAAATCTTTTTTCATTTTATCAATTCTCTCCAACTAAGAAACACAAATCTGGTCAAGGGCAAATGTGATACTTGTCTCCGGGTCGAACTTTTGGACTTCCTCGGTGTGCAACCAAATGTAATTTGAATCAAGCCGTCCATGCTAGCATACCAAATATTGTTGGTATCCTCCTTTAGTAGTAGAGATCATCATCCAAGATATCATCTACTCATAACGATTTTTCCTTGTGGTGTATGAATGGGAAGAGACTGACATCCTGGAAAAGTTGAAGAAGTGGATCGAGAATCGCAACTGGATAATCAAATAGAGCATGATAAGGAATCAGATCCTCGACACTGAAAACTGAGTTGACCTCAAGACTGTGGGGGAATCGCAAACTCATAAATATTAGAATCAAACTATTTTAAAACTTAGTATTGTGAGACCATGGAAATTCCTGGCCTCATAGATCATACTAGGAGTAGGCCACTTTTCTATGGCCTTAATTTTGTCAGGACCAACTACTATTCCATCTTTAGACAATGAACCTTAGAAAGTGAATGGAAGATGATAAAAACACACATTTCTTCAAATTGACAAATAGATTTTCCTATGAAGAGTCTCAAAAACCTGTGTCAAATGAGAAAGGTCCTTTTCTAGAATTCGACTAAAGACGAGCATGTTATGAAAATAAACGCTAATAAACCTAACTAAGAAAGGATGAAGCATCTGGATCATAGTTCACATAAATGTCCTTGGCATGTAAGACAATCCAAAGAGCATGGCCATCCCACTCATGCAATCCGTCCTTGATTTTAAATGCAGCTTTCCACTCAACATCTTTGCGGATACAGATCTGATAGTATCCGTTATGAAGATCGATGCTCGAGAAGATTTGATATATGGCCATTATGTCTAATAAATTGTTTAGTCTATGAATGAGAAATCTATACTTGACAGTGATCTTGTTGATTGCGCGACCATCCATACACATCTTCCAACTCCATTCTTAGGCATAAAGTAAAGTGGGAATGAAACAAGGACTCAAACTTTTTCTGATAACAACTTTTCGCAATAACTCATTATCCTAAACTTTGGCACGAGGTCAACCTTAATTTAGCATGCTTGATGTACAATGAGACAAATTAGGCAAACTAGACCCTGATATGCAATCAATGACATGTTAGATGTCTTGAAGGGGGAGGAAGTTCTTTAGGTAGCTTATCGGACATGATATCACAGAAATATGCAAGTTTGATGAATTTTAGGAGGACATTCGATGGATGCACTAGGGGACTCTCCTAGGGAAATCATCACATACACTATCACCTTCTCTATACTGACCTTAAGGAATCGAGATCAGTTTACGAGATACAGGGGTTTGTTTACCTGATTTATGACCATCTTAGTCTTCTGACTCTCTGCAATAAATTTATGTTTGGCATGTTTTAACACTATTCTTTTCTTTTTAAACTTCAACTTATAAATGTTTGATCTATCAAAATGTGTCACATCCAAGTCATACACTCATGGCCTACCAAGAAAAATATGTACGACGTTCAGTACAAAACATCATTCCTAAGATAGTCTCGATAACTGAATATCTGGATAGATACTAAACAACATTTAGGTAATAGATTGAGTGGTCTTATCAATCGAAGTAGCGTTGTATGGTTGTGGATGTGATTAAACTTTGAGATCTATTTTCTCAACAGCTATTTTGGAGATAATATTAACACAACTACATCCATCACTTATCACCTTATAGCTCTCATATGCAATGCAAGTGTGGAAAGAAAACTAGATCTATGCCAATTCTAATTTCTCAATGCAGTGTGAAGACACCTAATAACCCTCAATTTGATACTAAAAGCTCTCACATCATCATTAGAATCACAAGCGTTTCATATAGCCACATAAATTCCCTCAAACTCATTATCATCTAACTGAGTTTCCTCAACAAGAAGGTTCCTAGTCAGACATTGTGCAGCCATGTGTCCATACTCATGACACTTGAAACACTCTACCTTTGACACCGAGTTTAGAAGATTTGCCTGTCATTGATTTACCATGGGATTTTTAGTGGCATTAGTGTTAGGTTTGATATATCCTCAAACTGATATCTAGACTGATCTTTGGCTTTAAAGTGAATCTATGTTATGTGAAAAACTTAAGAGAGTGCTCTATGTCTTCTAGTAATTGATAAACTTATGTAAGAGAATCCACCTTCTGGGAGCGAATGTGCATAGCTTGTAGATTGCAATCTTGGATGAAACCTCGATATAGCCTAGTGACGTTCACAATAAAGAGTAAAGTCATCAAACTAGATCATATATTCCTAAACTGACATGCTATCTTGATGAAGATTAACTTATTTAGGAGATAGCTCCTAAATGTAGAAGGAAGATACTTCTCTTTAAGTCTAGTCTTCATATTTCTCTATGTCTCTATGGAATTCATGTACCTCTCATACTCTCTTTTTACTGATATCCAGTAGATTATGGTCGGTCCTACAATTTTAATCTGAGCAAATTGGATCTTGCGCTCCTTGGTCATGTAATAACCGAAGTAGTCGTCCATGTCCGCTAGCTAATCACTAAAAATTTTGGGGTCATGGGCACCATTGAATGTAGGAGTTTCAATTTTGACCCTATATGTGACATTATCATTTGTGTATCTAGGCTTATGGACACTCCCATTCCTATGTCTCTCGTTATGAGTGTTTCTGTAAGTTCTGTTGTACATGCTTCGACGATATCGAGTCAATGATTGCTTTCATTCATTAATTGATGGATTCTTTTGCCATAATGATCGCATCAAGTTTGTTGTCTATATTTTTCGAACTACGGATTTACAATTTACTGTTGTGAATGGGTATGCACTAAGCTAGGATACAAATGTAATAAACTAAATAAGCATATGTACTACAATCTTAGACTCAAATAATACTAAATGTGTGCAATATATAAAAAATAAAAAATAAAAACTTACTAAAGGCTTAGTTTCTAATATGCGAGGGAAATGCATCCTGAAATGATTATGGAAGTAATGATTCAAAAAATAATAGTAGTAATGCTAACTGATGAATATCATATTTTATATTTTTCCTTCCATATTTTATCTATTTTTGTATATAAATAAATGCTACTCGGGTATTTTTAGTGTCTTTTTCAGGTAATACAATTCGTCCAAGGAGATGACATGAAATCAGAGCCGGATTAGGAAACAAAGCTCGAAAAAGAGTTTAAAAAGAGCAGAACTATAAGATTAAAATAGTTTAGAGAGTCAAACTCAAATACAGTCAGGAAATCCAAGAGTACAAGACACAAGACTCATGCAGAAGAAAATTTAAACAATTTTATCATAATATTGCCGCTAAATAGCGGCATTTTGCCGCCAATTAGCGGCACAAATAGGGCTTCACGTGGTGATTTTTCTTCAAGGGTTTCGATGTAATTTTATAGTTTTTCAGTTGTATTAGAACTAGGATTTGATTTCCGAAACCTATATATTGGCCGTATCCTTGTATTCTAGAGTTTTTTTTGGATGTAGTAGTTAATATAGAATTAGGATATAGTTTGTACTCATTTTTAATCTAATAAAATTAGGGTTTTGCTGAATGGGTGTGATGAGTATCATATACTGTATTTTTTCTCCCATATTTTATCTATTTTTGTATATAAATAAATGCTACTGGGGTATTTTTAGTGTCTTTTTCAGGTAATCCGATTCGTACAAGGAGATGGTATGAAATCAAAGTTGGAATAGAAATCAAAGTTCGAAAACTTTCCAAATTGAGCAAAACTACGAGACTACGATGTTGCAGAGACTCAAAGTCGAATATAGTCATGAATATTAAACGTACAAGGCAAGACTTTCACGTGGAAAAAATTTCAAGAATTTTTCACTTATTTTGGCTGCTATTTAGTGGTAAATGCAGCTAAATGGCAGCCCAATGTGGGCCCCATAACCCGAGTTTATTCCCATGGCTTCGTTGTAATTTTCTAGTTTTTCAGTTCTATTAGAATTAGGATTTGATTTTCGAAACCTATATATTGGCCGTATCCTTATATTCTAAGGAGGATCATGTAAGTTTTATACTCGTTTTAAATTAATAAAATTAGGGTTTTACTGAAGGGGTGACGGTCGTAATACCGTGCTTCAGAGGTAAGCCATTGCTTTTAATTCTTTATTTGCTTTTTAGATAGAGTTAATTGTTTTCTAGTTTAGGTTTTATTGCTCTCTAGATTAGATTTATTTGCTTTCATGAATAAAAATAGGATTTTGCTTATTAAAAATATGAGTAGCTAATTTTCTTTAGCCCTAGGATGTAGATGAAGTTAGTTTAATAGATCTAATATGGATTTATCTCATTTTCTTTCTAAAAAGAAATAAAATTATAATTTTTCTATAAATAAATAAAAGATAGAGTTCATAAATCATAATTCTTTGATAGATTATACTTAATTAATATTTTGATAATCTACGCTTAGATGAAGTTTGAAATTCTTATTCTTTATTTATTTTTAGAATTATCAATAAAGATTTTTCTATAAATAAATTGAATTGGATAGATTTGTAAATCTAATTTTTTTGATAGGTTATACTTAAGTTCGGTCTTTTGATAGCCTATGCTTAGATTATGGCTTAAAGTTTACTTCTTTTTTTTTGTTTATAAGATTTTCTACTTGATATGATTTGTTTTTGAGAAAGGTGTTATCTTTGATGGTCTATACTTACACATCACTTGATAGGTCACACTTAGGGGCACTTGATTAAAATCAAATTAAAAAGATCACTTTTTTAATATGTTACTTAACCGTGCATCATTAAAAAGTTAGGAAGAAAGAGATAATTCATTATTAAGCTATTATTCTAATGGATTCGAGATCCTAGGCTAATCTCTAGAACTTAAAATTAATCTTCTCTTGATCTAGAAACTCATAGTTAGTCCATTAGATTAAGGAAAGAGTAAGAAACACAGAAACACCTTAGATCCCTATGAGAAAACCTGTACAGCGCTACAACCGACACTGTACACTTGCAGTAAATTATCACATCAAGTTTTTAGCGCCGTTGCCGGGGATCGACGGTGTTTTTTTTGCTTTTTTGACGTTTTATGGGTTAAAATTGTGTGTTGAGTGTGCATGGACCATAAATTGCAGATACAGGAGGACAAATAGGATCGAAGAAGCCTCATATCTGCGCTGCAGAAACCAGAGAGTAAAATTCTCTGGTTTGGCCGCTATTCAACGGCCAAAACCGCTATGTAGCGGCCAAAGAGGTAAGTTCTGAGCCCTAATTTTCTTCAGTTTTGTATTTTTGGTCCCTGGTTTTGTAAAAAAATCTGAAAAAAATAAAAAAAATATTAGGCACTGTAGAAATCACATTTTTTTATCATATCTATTCCACCGTTTTATCTCTCCACCATACCCTACTTCTTGCATTAATTTAGGAAATTCATGCATACACTCACGGTCTCTTGTTCATGCCATATTGGACCCGTGATCAATTTAGTCGACTAGTGAGATTGGATTTGCTCATGGATGACAAGATGGACCAACCGATCCCGATTCTTCAGGATCGATGTTACCCGTTGCCACATCACTTCCATCATGCATAAAACTTCCACACGCAGCGGGTAATCACTATGAGTTGAAACTGCAGTACATCAGTATGCTTCTCTAATTCACTGGTCTGATTCAGAGGATGCATATCTCTTTATCAGTGAATTTCAGGAAGTATGCGTGATGATAAAACTGCCGCACTTATCGGAGGACGCAATTAAGCTCCGTTTCATCTCCTTTGCACTTTAGGATAATACCAAGAAGTGGTTGTACAGTATGCCTACTGATTCAATCACTACTTGGGATGGATTCATTACAGTATTTCTTAAGAAGTATTATCCCACGCATAAGATAGCAAAGATACGAAATCAAATTAATCAATTCTGTCAAGTGCCGGGAGAACCCTTCTGGAAATACTTGGAACGGTTCAAAAGCTTTTTAGCTCAATGCCCCCACCATGCGATAGAAAAGTGGCGGTTGTGTCAAATCGTGTACGAAGGACTCGATTACACATCCAAAACTCTTCTTGAATCCATGTGTCAGGGAGAGTTTATGAGGAAAAACGAGGATGAAGCATGTGACTTTCTTAAAAACCTATCATGGAAGACTATGCAGTGGGAGAGTCCCACTGAGAAGCCCAGTGCATCAACTTTTGCACATAAGCGTGAGATCTATAGCATCGACAACTTTATAACTGCCGAAACTAAGATTGCAGCCCTTATGAGGAGAATTGAGGCATTGGAGACTCCTAGTGCTCCACTGGTGGGTCAGGTAAATCAAATTCAAGTTTCCAAATGTTTTAATTGCGGAACTTCGAATCGTGTTATGGAGGAGTGTCCATTATTAAATAATTCCATGGGTCCCACACTTGAGCAGGCTAACGCCTTGTATTAAGGACCTATGAATAATCCTTAAGCTCCTACATACAATTCTGGCTGGAGGAACCATCCAAATTTATCATGGGGTCAAGGACAATATCAGGGGGCCCCCAACCTTAACATACAGCTTCCAGCCAATGGTCAGTTCCCAAGACCAAATATGGGTATTTATCAATACCCAAATGCATCAAATTATGGGAACAACCAGAAAGACTATCTGCACTAAACTACTCACATCCACAACAGGGGTCTAATGATGAACAAGAAAAGCGACTTCAGTCACTTGAGAAGTACGTTGAAAATCTTCTCAAGTTTCATTCCAAGTTTGATACGCATATGTCCAAGTTTGACACGCATATGTCCAATCTTATGAAAGTGTCAGCTGATTTTATTCAAAATACAAGTCAACAATTGCTCGTAAACTCTCATTTAATAAAGAATATAGAGCAGCAGGTTGGACAATTAGCAAGTCAGATGAGTGAACGTGGCCAGAGTACTTTTCCAAATCAACCCATAACGAACCCTAATGCCAGTTCCTCAAATTTCAATTAGTCGCATGTCCACCAATGCAATGCCATTCGCACGCTTAGATCTGACAAGTAAGTGGACAATAATATAGCCATACCCCCTGATCCCAATCTTACTATCTTGCAGGCTACATCACCTCTTCCACCCCTTTCTCCACAACCATCTCTATCACCTCCATTACCGTCACATACTCATCTGGAAGAACCTATTTCTAAGCCGAAAGCACCATATCCAAATCAGTTTAGGAAGCCTTCACCGCAAATAGAGAAAATTCTTAAAACATTTCAGCAGGTAAATGTTAATATTCCACTCCTAGATATTATACAACAGGTTCCTGCTTATACTAAGTTCCTTAAGAATTTGTGTACTAAGAAATGGGTAAGAAAAGTTCCTGAAAAAGTTTTTCTTACTGCAAATATATCACATATCCTCTCTAACTCCTTACCTATCAAGTACAAAGATCCATGTTTCCCTACAATTTCATGCACCATTGAGAATACTACATTTGATAGGGCGTTGCTTGATTTAGGGAGCAAGTGTCAACTTACTTCCTTATACTGTTTATCAGCAATTGGGGTTAGGAAAACTTCAACCTGCCAAACTCACATTACAGCTAGCTGATCATTCGATCAAGAGACCACTTGGTATGATTGAAGATGTGCTCATTAAGATCAGCGAGTTTATCTTTCCTGTAAATTTCATTGTCTTAGAAACTGAGCCGATCTCCAATCTACAGAATCAAATTTCCGTTATCTTGGGTAGACCATTCATTATAACATCAAATGCATTAATTGATTGTAGGAGTGGCCTCATAAAGTTATCGTTTGGGAATATGACTATGACATTGAATATATTTAATATGGATGAGTACGCAACGAGCTCCTTCATTGAGGCTAATATGATTCATAGTTTGCACTCTCATTTGACCTCTTGCACTAATGATGAACCCCCATTTGAGCAAATATTTAAAGATGAGCTCATATTATTAGATGAATTAACATATACTGATTCTATGAATGATGATACTTATGCAAGTGTGCCATTGAATTATGAGCAAACTTTTGAGGATTTGTTTGCAAAGGAGCTCGCATTACTTCGTAAGTTAGAAGAGCCACCACCACGTTCATTTGATCATATAGCACTCTTCTCACCTCACAATATTTCTATATGTATGCTTGTTACTAACAATGATTGGCAGGTTTATAATAAAAAATTCTTTAACCCAATTGTTAATGCTTATATGTGGACAAAGAAAAAGCGAGGACGTCATAAACTACAGACAGGTAATTTCATGACTTGTAGGAGGTTGATGAGATATAATAATGCACCCACTTCACGTTTAAAACGCACACACTATGAAAGTGAGAAGCGATTGAGAGGTCGTAACTGTTTTCCATGCGTTAATAGGGTGATGATATTGAGATCGTAACTTTTACGACTCTCATTATTTGTATAGTATTTGTATAATAGTTTTCATATTTATTTTACCACACTTAATTTGTGTATGAGGGCATACACAAGTTTAGATGTGGGGGAGTAGTTTTTAGGAGATTTTTATTTTTTTTTAGGATTTTATTTTTATTTGTAGGATTTTTTTTTAAAATTTTTGAGTTTCTTTATTTTACACTTTGGGTAGTTTTTAGGGTAACTAACTAAAAAGAAAAAAAATTTAAAAAAACTGAAAAAAAAATATGCTAAATTTTTTTTTAATAACAAATTTATGTATTTTTATCAATAGATCAATCTAATTACAGATAAAGGAATAAATTTATATTTGAAATTGGATAGGAGAGTAGATTGGATGAAACACTTTGAATTTTATGAAAAAGATTAAAATTCGAAAAATAAATACCGCCAACAGTAGTTTTGAGGCAAGTATACATCTATTTTTCACTTTACAATAGTTTATTAGGTTAAGGACAAAGATAATAATGATTGAGTAAGTTTTCTCTCTCTAAACAAAAAAAAGAAAAAAAGTGCTAATAAAATAATGGGGTGAGCCTGGTATTAAGACAATAGTTTTGAGAATGATAAAATAATGGGGTATACCTGGTATTAAGGCAATAGCCTCAAAAGTGAAAAAAAGAATATGATCCAAGAATCGGGTACTTTGCTCCTAAGTAAGCGTGAATATTCGCATGAAAGGTAAAATATTCTAAAAAAAAGGAAAAAACAAAAAGAAAAGAGTATGAACCGAGTAATCGGGTATGTTGTGCCTAAGCAAGCGTGAATATTCGCATGAAAGGGGAAATATTCTTAAAAAAAGAAAAAAAAAGAAAAAAAAGAAAAAATAAGAGAGGAGATGAATTATGAGTTAGAGTTGGAGTCCAAGGCTGAAATAAACTATCACACGTGCACGTAGTTGTATATGAGCCAATGAATTATCTGTTAGTGGGTATTGAAAGATATGATTTAAATTTTTGATTAAAATGATGAGTGTATCTGATATGACGCTTGATTTGAAAATTGATAATCTAAATGCGTTCTTGAGTTTGTATATTAGTGAGATTAATTGATGAAAATATTATAAAAAAAGATTTTTCTTTTTTTTGTATAAAATTTTTACTTTTCTTATTTTTTGGTTATTCTTATTTTTCTTTTCTTTATTCCTTAATCTATTTTCTTCATGAATTTTATGGATATATTCACTGCAAACCCTCACGAGATAATACTCGTCCACTAGGATATCCTAGGGGTTTAAAGACTTGTTGCACGTGCTAAGTGCAATCGCGATTCCTGCGAAAGTGAGTTAGGATTTTTTTTTTCTTTTTAGATTTAGCTTTTGCTCGAGAACTAGCAAAAGATATGTGTGGGGGTGTGATGAGTATCATATATTGTATTTTTCCTCCCATATTTTATCTACTTTTGTATATAAATAAATGTTACTAGGATATTTTTAGTGTTTTTTCAGATAATCCAATTCGTACAAGGAGATGGCATGAAATCAAAATTGGAGTAGGAAATCAAAGTCCGAAAAGTTTCCAAATTGAGCAAAACTACGAGACTACGATACTGCAGAGACTCAAAGTCGAATACAGTCAGGACTATTAAACGTACAAGACAATACTTTCACGCGGCAAAAATTTCAAGAATTTTTCACTTATTTTAGCCGCTATTTAGTGGTAAATGCAGCTAAATGGCGGCCCAATGTGGGCCCCACAATCCGAGTTTTTTTCCCATAGTTTCGTTGTAATTTTGTAGTTTTTCAGCTCTGCTAGAATTAGGGTTTGATTTTCAGAGCCTATATATTGGCCGTATCCTTGTATTATAAAGAGAATCCTGTAAGTTTTGTACTCGTTTTAAATTAATAAAATTAGGGTTTTACTGAAGGGGTGATGGCCACAATACTATACTTCAGAGGTAAGCCATTGCTTTTAATTCTTTATTTGCTTTTTAGATAGAGTTAAGTGCTTTCTAGTTTAGGTTTTATTACTTTCTAGATTAGATTTATTTGTTTTTATGAATAAAAATAGGATTTTGCTTATTAAAAATATGAGTAGCTAATTTTCTTTAGCCCTAAGATGTAGATGAAGTTAGTTTAATAGATCTAACTTGATATGATTTGTTTTTGAGAAAGGTGTTATCTTTGATGGTCTATACTTGCACATCACTTGATAAGTCATACTTAGGGGCACTTGATTAAAATAAAATTAAAAAGACCACCTTTTTAATATGTTACTTAACCGTGCATCATTAAAAAGTTAGGAAGAAAGAGATAATTCATTGTTAGGCTATTTTTCTAATGGATCCGAGATCCTAGGCTAACCTCTAGAATTTAAAACTAATCTTCTCTTGATCTAGAAACTCATAGTTAGTCCGTTAGATTAAGGAAAGAGTAAGAAACGCAGAAATATTTTTGATCCCTGTTGGACGACCTGTACAGCGCTACAACTGACACTGTATGCTTGCAGTAAATTATCAAATCAGGGTGACGACCACAATACCGGACTCCAGAATAAATTCTCTTTGTTTTTCAATTTTTCCTTGGTTAATTTATTTTAATTGTTTTCTATTTTAGATTTATTTGCTTTCTAGATTAGATTTAATTGCTTTTTATGAATAAAAATTTGATTTTGTTTGTTAGAAATATGAATAGCTAATTTATCTTAGCTCCAGGATGTAGATGAAGTTAGAATCCACCATGTATTCACTCTCTAGAATTTTCTTCTTAAATAAAATAAATAAAGACATGATTTTTTTTATGAAAAGATTAAAATACAAGAACATGAAGATTAATACTTTGATAGATTATACTTGAGTTAAGTTTCTTAATAACATATGCTTAGTTAGGGTATGGAGTTGTTGGTTTTCATTTTATTCAAAGAAATATCTAATGATTTAGTTTATTTTTATGAAAACTAGTATTTTTGATGAGTTATACTTGCACATCACTTGATAGCTCATGCTTAGGACATTTTAAATAAATATTAAACTAAAAGATCAAATTTTTATGATAGAAGAAGATAATAGAAATAAGAACATGGTTGGAAACTAGTAAATTCTAGATCTTAGGCTAATTAGAATAACTTTTAAATCCGACTTAGAGTTCTTTGTTAGTCCGTTAGACTATATAATTAGTAAGAATCGCAAAAACACCTGAGATCTCTGTGGGGACGACCTGTATAGCGCTACAACTGACATTATACGCTTGCAGTAAATTGTCACATCAAGTTTTTGGCACCCTTGTCGGAGATTGACAGCGTTTTTCTTCCTTTTACTAACATTTTATGAGTTAACAGTATGTGTTGAGTGTGCATGGAGTGGATATTGCAGATATATGAAGACAAAAAGGATTAGAGAAGCCTCCAAACTGCACAGCAGAAACCAGAGAGTCAAACTCTCTGGTTCTGCTGCTATTTATCGGCCAAAATCGCCATTTGGCGATAGTAAAGTTAACTCCTGAAGCCAAATTTTCTTCAGTTCTGTGATTTGGTTCCCTGGTTCTGTAAAAAAATACAAAAAAATAGGAACAGTAGTAATCACATTTTTATTTGATCATATCTATTCTACCGTTTTTATTTCCACCACATCCCACTTCCTACATTAGTTTAGAAAATTCACGCATATACTCACGATTGCTGGTTCATGCCACATTGGACCCATGATCAATTTGGTCGACTAGTGAGATCAGATTTGTTCATGGGTGACAAGATAGACCAACCGATCCCGATCCTTCAGGATCGATATTACCCGTTGCGTACATCATTACCATCATGCATCAAACTTCCACACGCAGTGGGTAATCACTATGAGTTGAAACTGTAGTATATCAACATGCTTCCTAAATTCACTGGTTCTGATTCAGAGGATGCATATCTCTTTATCAGTGAATTTCAGAAAGTATGTGTGATGATAAAACTACAGCACTTATCGGAGGACGCAATTAAACTCCGCTTCATCCCCTTTGCACTCAAGGAAAATGCCAAGAAGTGGTTGTAGACAATGTTGAAAATAACGCGTTATGAAACTCGTTATATTGCGTTACGTAACCTAACGGAACTCCAGCGCTACGCAACAACTGGAAATAACTCAGTGCACCAAAACAGTACGTTTTTTGTGTTATTTTACGTTATATTATGCAACGTTACATTAAATTACGTTATGTTATGTTATTTACAATTATTTTTTAAGTAATTTCTATATTGTTGTTAATTATTATTTTGATTATTAGCGAATTGCTATAATTTTCTTACTTAATTAGTTGTTGGTTTGTTTGATTACTTGTGAAATTGCTAATTTATTAATTTGCGATTGTTTCCTTATTCGCTTATTGCAATTCTTCTCTACTTGTTGAAATATCTTAGTTGTTGATTCTATTGAATTTTTAATTGAACTGGAATCAACAATTACAAATAAGATAAATTGAATATTACAAAATATAAATTACAAATATGATAATAAATGGAATTGAAATAAAAAATTAGAATCTTGTTTTCTTATTTAAATGATGACTGAAATTACAAGTTCAGACTTAATATAATTTATAAAGATAAATGTGAAAATTATTATAAGACTTAATATAAAATTAGAATAGATTATGTATTATAAAATAATTTTATATTATTTTTTAGATATTTTAAATTTAGTTTTCAATTTATAAAAAATATTTTATATAGTTTTATATTTATGTTTAATTAAATAAATAGAAAATTGCATAACCTACATTATGCGTTACGTTATATGCGATATAACCTAACAGAGAAAACGTTATGTTACCATTATCGCTATTTTAAACATTGGTTGTAAAGTATGCCTACTGATTCAATCTTATACTTGGGATGAATTTGTTGCAGTATTTCTAAAGAAATATTATCCCACACATAGGACGACAAAAATTCGTAATTAAATCAATCAATTGTGTCAAGTGCCAGGAGAACCCTTTTAGAATCACTTGGAGCGGTTCAAGGATCTTTTAGCTCAGTGCCCCCACCATGCGATAGAAAAATAGCGGTTGTGTCAAATCATGTACGAATGACTCGATTACACATTCAAAACTCTTCTTGAGTCTGTGTCAAGGAGAGTTCATGAGAAAAAAATGAGGATGAAACATAAGACTTTCTTGAGGACCTATCATGGAAAACTATGCAATGGGAGAGTCCCGCTGAGAAGCCCAGTGCATCAACTTCTGCGCATAAGGGTGGTCACAAGAAACGCTGGTGGAAACCCGCAAACACAATTTCCAAATTAATATACTTATTAAGATGGGACCGGTCGAGTCCAAAATCTAGAAGAATCTAGTCAAATAAGGACAGTAAGTGGAGAACATAATCCGACATATTGATGAGTATCGTGCTCAGAAAAAGATGTCCATGAGCTGGCCACAACCACAATCATCCTATCCACAGGGAAAAGAAGCAATTACAAGGTCTGTTGCAAGTCAAAAGTCGGAGAATAATCGGGATTCTTCTAAATCACAACGAACATACAATTTCAAAAATGAACAAGCAGTCACGTATTTTTACATACTGAATAAAAAAGGGATAAAGAAGGATGCTTAAGTTGCTTGAAAATCGAAAACTAGAGGAAGCTGGGAAAACATAAGATCCCAAGTATTGCCTCCACCATCAAAATGTTGGGCACCCAACCAAGAATTGCTATGTTCTAAAAAATAAAATTCAAGCACTCATCGATGCAAATGTGATCTATCTGAGACCTGAAAAGAAAAAGGTATCCGCAAATTCAACGACAATTACAATGGGATCCTCAAAATACCGACCGACACAGCTCCCATCCCTGTGGAAAAGCAGTAGAAAAGAACTACAATCCGCATAAATTAAAGCAAAAAAGAACTCTATCAGATTTCTACCGAGAAAGGTGAGATCATGGGGGTATGCACAGACTTGTTGAAAGACGAGCAACCGACTTTCTCTGCCAACTCAAGAAAAATCAAGGAAAAGACTCGATCAATGCTAACGCAGCAGAGATTGAACCTGCCGGGGTCCTTGATGAGCACGAGCAGCCGGCAATGCCAAGCGAACTCCCCGAGTATGCCCTGAACCACAGTTGCAATAGAGTCGTTCTTGTTCACTAGCAGCCGAATTGCGCTGGAGGTGCCGAAGATGTTGGCGGGGTTAAGCATCATGTTGAGTCTGCTGCTCTTGCTAGCCATCGAAATAACAAATTGAGTGTTATAGCAACTTTTTTATAAAAAAAAAAAAAGAGAAAAAGGAAGAAAAATAAAAAAAGGTATGTAAATATAATCAAATACATGAATAATAATTTTGCTTCTGCTGCTCTTGCTAGCCATCGGAATAACAAATTGAGTGCTATAGCAATTTTTTTTATAAAAAAAAGAAAAAAAGAGAAAAAAAAAGAAAAAAAGAAGAAAAACTAAAAAAGGTATGTAAATATTCAAATACCTGCATAATAATTTTGCTACCCAATGCCAATGAGGCAACAATGAGGCAAATGAGAAGAGAAATTAAAAATTTCTCGCAATCCTTATCATACGAGGGGTAAAAGTATGAAATCAACTGGCAAAAGATCAAGAAGCAATGGTAAGAGGAAACATTTGGTATTTAAGTTCAAGTAAAAATCTCGACAACTCATCATGTTGAGGTAAAACTATGAACTGTCCAATGCTGTCAAAGCAAAGGGAAGAGAATAAGTTTCTCATTAACCTATCATGCTAAGGGTTAAAGCTTGAATTGCCAATGTCACCAAGGTAACGGTATGAGAAATTAAAATTTTCTCGCCAACCCTATCATACTGGGGTTAAGTGTATGAAATCAATAGCCCAAAGCCAAAAGGCAATGAGAAGAGAGAACGTTTGACATCTAAGCTCAATAAAACTCTCGACAACTCATCATGCTGAGTAGAATAATATGGCTAGCCCAACGCAAACGGCGATTGGTAAAGACATACTAAATCCGTTTATAGTTGGGAGTTTGCTAAAAACTCTGTGAACCTATCATGTTAAGCTTTTATCTCTAGCAGTAAGATTTAAACCGTCTCATCACCATATAACTAATATTCGTCACAAACCTGTCATGTTAAGCTGTTACCTTTGATAGTGAGATTTGAACCATCTCATCACCATATAAAGATATCCGTCGCAAATCTGTCATATTAAGATCCTATTTTTGACAACGAGATTTAATTCTCTTACCCACTTCACAAATCATCCCATAAATACTTCAGTAAACAATTATTATTATGATTCTGACCCGATTATTGATTTTGTTTGTTATCCAGGCGAATCACTCCGGCTCTATCTGTTATCCAGGCGAGTCAACTCTTGATTCTGAACTGATCATCGATTCTATCTATTATCTAGACAAATCACCCAGACTCTGTCTATTATCCGGGCGAGTCAACTCTTGATTCTGACCTGATCATCGATTCTGTCTGTTATCAAGGTAAATCACTCCGGCTCTATCTGTTATCTAGGCGAGTCAACTCTTGATCCTGACCCGATCATCGATTATGTCTGTTGTTCAAGCGAATTACCCCGGCTCTGTCTGTTATCTAGGCTAGTCAACTCTTGATAACCCGATCATCTCGACTCTATCTATTATCCATGCGAGTCAATTCCAAATCTCAAATCAATTCTGTCTGTTATCCAGGCGAATCATTTTGACTCTTTCTATTTTCTGGGCGAGTCACCCTCATTATGAATTCCGAAACTAAACTTGTTATGATCCTGCCATTCCCATGATGAGTTCCACCTTCCGTAACTCTATCGTCCAAAATCCATAAACTCCACATTTTCAATTTGTCATCTTGACTCTGTCTGCTCTCCAGACGAGTCTCTCTTTCAAAAAAAATGGCTATGGAAGCAACATCATGTATCACAGATCCAAAAGACCCCCCGAAATCCCTGAGATATCCGTAAGAATGTCATACAACAACTCTATGCAGCATATTAAAGCAAAATTGTTTATTCAATGACAAGATAAAGGAAGAAAGTAGTACAAACAACCTTATTGTTTAAAAAGAAGAAAAGTAAAGAGAGGATGAAAGATTTAAGAGTTGCCCAAAACCTTTAAGCTTGACTCTGCCTCTTCAAGAGTCGCTTGCTGAGTATCCTCTACAGTTGATAGCACTTGATGGTGTAATTCGTCTTCATTAATGGCCAGCTAGTGAGAAGCTTGTGCCCTAAGCATTCTTAATTGTCGTGCTCCGAATATTGACCTCATGTTGAAGTTGGTCGCGGCAAAGAACAAGTTCATTATGCTTATTCAGTACTTCATCTTTATTTGTTGAGCGTTTGCAAGAATGACTTGGGTTTTGGCAATTGTCTCACGAGCACGGTTTATGGTAGCCTGATAGGTATCCAGCTCGAACCTCGCCTACTCTATTTCTCCAGTAATGGCCTCTTGATTTGCCTGGAGGTTACTAACTTCAGTACGGCAAAACTCTTCTTGTCGTGCAAACAACACTGCCCTCCGACGAGTAATTTCAATTTCTATTATGACAGCAACATCAGCTTATCGAAGAGTCTCCAATAATCGAAATTGCTCATCTAAACTAGTCAGGCGGGCTCAATAAAGAGCAGTTTATTCTAGTCCCACGATATTCTCAATATTAGTCAAATAATTTAACAACATCGGACGTCCAAACTCTATGGAATGACGATCATCCAAAAACATGGACACACACCGCTGTAACAAATGCAAGAGGTCCATGACACTATGTTAAAAAAAACTCTTCAAGTGGATCGTCATCAGGAACGACTTGCATTGAAGTTGGAACCAGTGTCGGAGCAGGGGTTGTAGAGAGTGCCATGATGCTAGGAGAAGCCTCACCACTTAAGATTGCCGTGATGTGTGATACCAATGATTGCAGTAATAGACGAGCTGATTCTAGAATTTTTGGCAGAGGATCTCCTGAGGTCACTATGATGGTGGTAATGGGAGCAAATCTGAGGGAGGACTCTCTACCAAGATATTCCTAGTGCTAAACCCTGCCCCCTCAAGGGAGAACATTAACGATGATTTAGATGTAGGAGGCACCATGGTCGAGAGCTCCACACCAGGATTGACAGATGATGAGGTGGCAATCACCTCCATACTTGCCGTTGTGGGTGGAGACATAGTTGCAACAATAGCACCTGGCAGATTACTTGGCTGAACACTGACATCTGCAAAATAATCATAGTAAAGTGAGAACTAAGAATATAGTAGGATGCAAGTCATCAATGAGAGCCATACAAAAAAAAAAAGAATACCTGTAAGACCGGTTGATATAGCCGGAGGAGGAATATTCTCAGGAATGATTTTCTCCAAATCCTCAGAATGAAAATGACTATGCTTACTTGTGTCAAGAGGCAGGAGCAGGAGCAAAGTAGTTCTCCTTGTGGGCATCCATATCAGATGCAACACCACCATAGCTATCACTGTGGCTACTTGTGCCTGAATAATCGACATGCTCAGATGACAGTGATCGGCTGTGAGGCTGAAACGGCGCTGCTCTGACTGATTAGGGAATTCTTGGGTGACATTTGACGAATGTTGATAAAAAAAAAATCTGTAGAAATTCGAAAGAAATTCGAGGAACTCTAGAGGAGAGAGAAGAGGTTTCTTTGGAATGAAGGAAGAAAATGAAGGGCCTATTTAAAGGAAGAAATGACGTCTAAAGGGGTTAGAATTTAGCAAGGCAGTTACAAATTCCGCGGGACTATTTTTTCTGCGAAGCTTAGTAACTCAGCGCATCAAAGGAGCTTGTGTGATGGAAATTCGAAGAGCTGAAGTGCCAAGTATTTCAAAACTCGTTAGAAATCAATAAACAAAATTTTGAAAATTTTGAAGGCAGTCTTGTAGATGGAGAAAATTGAAAAATAAAGAAAAAAGCCACACAAGGCAAAATAGCCTTGCGCAGGCAAGGCTAACTGCCCTGCACGGGGCAAATCGCCCTGCGCGAGGCAAGCGACCCTGCGTGAGGTTATTAGCCTCGCACGGGGATGATAGCCTCACGCACATGGCGCTATTCCAATTTCTAAATTAGGGATCCTTCTTGATTTCAACCCGAATTTTGATTTTAATCATATCCAATCACTCGGAATTAAAGATTTCGTATCTATATACGAGTTCAGAGATAAGATTTGATTGGAATTCCATATTTATCTCGAAGGAAACCCCGAAATTTATAAATAGGAGTCAAGAGGGAGATTTTTGGGATATTTTTGGAGGAGAGAGATCTAGAGATTAGATTATTTCTGTAGAAAGCCGCCGGCCAGAAACTTCATCGTATTCTCCACATTTAAGATCAATTTTTTGATGTTAGATCATCAACAGAGCACAAGGGTGATACTCCATAGCCACTTTAGAACCACATTTTCTGTAAAAGAGAGAGAGAGAGAGAGACGCGTTTTATAAGTCTTTCTCGTTTGTTTCTTTTCTTTTCTTTTCATTGTAATTTGGATATTTTTATTGTAATTTTTATTAATCCATGGTAATGAAAGTAAGTGCGAATTTCGACGGAAACAAGTAGGTGTGGATTCGTCTTAGTGGATTTTCGAACCTTATAATCTCTTTCTCAATTTATCTATTCTTCCCTAATTCCTCCAAAAATCCTAAATTTTACAACTCTAACCCTCATTTCACTTCCATCCTGTGTCATTTGATTTGCATCAATTTCTTTAAGCCCACATCCAAGAGAACAAAAGAAGAAGTTGGATTCTATTTAAAGTTCAGTCCCGACTAGCAAGTTTCAGATCCAACTCATTTCAATCTGGGTCAGCCCAACAATGGTGGATCCGATTCGACAACAGTGCCGACTTGTTAAGAGCAGCAGACTCGTTAAGAGTTAATTAATGATTCAGAGCCTATTTTAACTCCGATTTAAGCCGTTTTCGAAGAAGTTATCCTCCAGTCATACCCAGCACATACTATAGTTGTTTTACGACTTCTATGCATAATTATCAGAGCTCAGTTGTTGGTAATCTCTTAAAGAATTTTATAGGCTTTTATATTTGGACGTAAACTACTTACCCTTTCAGGTGATATCTAAATTGAATTGGAATTATCAATTGCTAAATTTTTTGCAAATATTAGTGGATTGCATAATTTGTTAACAGAATAGTTAATTCCTTCTCTCTGGGATCTCACAAATATTTGCTATTTTTCACCAAGTTAGTACTTCACGTTCATTTGCATTTAGCATTTGAGTTATATTAGTGCATGCATTTAATTTGCCTAAGTCTTAGATTTTGCACTATAATTTGCATATTCGACTGATTTGCATTGAATGATCCATTATAGATAGTAAACATGTCCCGTTTTACAATACAATCTAGTAGTCATATAGAGTCAAATAAGTCTAGTTATATATATGATTTATGTGCTGCTAAAAAGATATTAGATAAAAAAAAATTCATATAAAAATCTCGTATTTTATGGTCCTCCACTAGCAACTTTATTGATTGATTAGTAAATATGGAATGTTACTTTGATTTTTATGAGATGTCTAGCAGACGTATATTTCAATTTGCTAGGAGAAGATTAGTGGGACAAGTTAAAGATTTTGGATTTTAGTGAAAATAGAACGTGAGGAACATTATAAGAATCCTATAAATTCATGGAAAGAGATAAAAGATATTTTCATATATGAGTATCTTCCTACGTATTATAGAAATCGTTTTTTTACAAATTAGAAAAGAGATTCACTCTATTTGTTAGAACACAGTGCCCTAAATGTGACAAATATGAACACTCTGTCTCTCAATGTACCTCGATTAAGTGTTCTAAATATCCCACATCTTGGCATTATGACTATGAGTGCCTAGTCAATAGTCAACACATGAATATCATACTACTAATCACGTTGATAATTCGGAATTTATTGAGATTCATATTTCTGAAAAAATTTCTAAAGTTGTTGAACCACAATTAAAATCTAGTATATCTATTCTTATTGCTAATACCACCAATTCTTTTATGGTTAATGATAATATTAATAATGAGTCAGAAGAGTCTAATATATATGCACTAACTGAGATTTATATTCCTATTGAGATCCATACTACGATAAATGATACAACTAATACTAGTGATGCTCATAATGATTTAATAGAGTCTAGTGCACCCCATATGATACTGCATGTTCAATTTCAAGACCAACGATAGAGAAAGAGAACGAGCATAAAATAGTTGATACTAATATTGTTATCGGTAAGTTTTTGAGCATCCTTCCTATGCCTTGGCAGGTTACTCCTAATATTGCATCTACTAATAATTTTTTGGAGTTTTCTTCTGTGATTCACTAAGTTCCAAATGAGAATTTATCATTTGCAGTGATTGATGTATGCCATTTTAGTGAACCAACACGTCTCTTTTTAGGAGTTGTACCACTTGAGTCCGTTGCATTGCATTTGCCAATTATGCCTGTTATACATGATGAGTACAATTTTGTTATATATCTATATAATATTTTGCATGAATTTGTACTCGATAATGAAGTGAAAGTTTTAGTTTTCTCGAAGAGGTTCTTTCCAAAAATTGTGAGTTACACATTCTACATATAAATTTCTATGATCTTTCAATGAAAATTGCTTCCACTACCTATGGCCTGGATATTTCATTGGATGTTTATTCGATTACTTTTATTGCAATTGTTTTTCTAGATCTACCGTGGTTTAATGTAAGTTCACTAAAAAAATCAGTTTTCCTTCGCTAGTTCGGTTCAAATATGATGCACAAGTTACAGTTCGTCAACCACCACTATGACTTAATTGGGATGCTTTATGCATGCTGATCAGTTCAACCCGGATCTGCTTAACGATTCTTATCTCTGCATTTATTGGTGATGAATGCTTTGAAGCCGGGGATAATTGATGTAGACCAGATTTGATTATGATGGATATTAGATTTGATTCTATTTGGATTTTGTTGGGATTTTAGATTCTATTAGAATATTTGATTAGATTTTTTATCTGATTCTATTAGATTTTGTTTGTTAGGGTTTTTCTATATTTATACTTTATATGAAGTATTGGAAATTGATGAATAATATATACAAATTTTGATAAATTTTTTGGGTGGATTTTGCTTGAGTCAAATTTTATTTTATGGATTTTTTAAGAGTGAGCGTGGATTTACCTGGGTGGATTGTCGAACCTTATAATCTCTTTTCCATTGTATCTATTTTTCTCTAATTCCTTCAAAAATCCTATATTTTAAAACCCTAATTCTAATTTTGCTTCCGCCTGCGTTAGGTGGGAAAGATAGTGATGGCTATTGCTAAGGTCATAGATGACAAACAGGGGATCGATCACTGCTATTGCTGGTGGAGAATTGGGATAGTTGAAACTTCTAGACTCTCTCTCTCTCTCTCTCTCTCTCTCTATATATATATATATATATAAATTAAACAATAATGGAGTAATATTTAGAGCGTTTTAAAGAGGAAATTTAGTTTTGATATCAATTTGACACAACATTAAAGCTAATTATGGTTTACGAGAAGGGACAATTTAAAGCTTGACGGTGGAATTTGGGGATTTTGGTAAATTTGAGCAAGAATAATTTAGAATTTGGACTTCAGCATGCAGATGAATCAATGCACAATTCTTGACAAGTCTACGAAGAAAGATTTTAAGAATGATAGCAAATCAACATGTTAGGATTTAAAATTTTAATAATATATTATATACCTAAAATTCTGGTTACAAGCCTTATTAATAGGAAACTAAATGTGTGCACCAATGTACATTTAAACAACTAAAAGCCTAATAAATCCCTAACACTAAATTGAAATCAAAATGAAATCATAACATCTGTTAGTAAATACAGGTCTTTGTTTGTCCTAATAATAAAATCAAAATAGAATCTCTTAAGGAGATGAAGGTTTTTATTTGTTCCCATTACTGGGCCTATAACTTTTGAACAAGGATTGAGGATGCGACATGCATAACTCATTCCCTGTTTACGGGCCCGGCCTTCGAGCTCAGGAGAAAGTATCCAAATGAGGGGAGAGAGGTCTTGGGCTAACAGTCCCACCAACTTTGGGGGGACGTGAAGGTGGAAAAGATTTCACTTGTGAGTGAGACACATAGCAGATCCAGCGCTCTACACCTGTACACGCTCTTTTTGCCTCATTGTTTTTTTTTTTTCTCTAATTATTGCTCTAGTTTGCTATCCTCTCGAATCGTTGCCGTCAGCCAACCAGGTGGGGTATTGGGTTGAAGTCGTCATAATAGTATTATTATATTTAGCGGAGCCCAAACTAGAAGCGTGGCAGGACACGTAACGCCTTGTGTCTATGGTGGAATAGCCTTTGTTTAGAGCAGTGCCTTCCGGGCTCCCGGCGGAATTAGAGGTGCCCGTAGAGTGACGTAGTTGGCTGTGCTCTGCGTCGTGTTCCCCGCGAACAGTTCTGTTGTGGCGACGACAGATTAGCTCATTTGGTTGGCCCCCACCGTTGTATGCTACCTCCATGGGAGACCGAGTTTCGTCATTGATGATTGCATGCGGTGGACCCAGCTTGCCGTTATATGTGATTCCCTGTAGGGCTCGCCACGTCCTTAACAGTTTCCCTGTGTGCTTTTACGATGAGTCATGCCTAGTATCGTGAGTCATCATATGTTTATTCTATTGAACAGTGAGCTTTTGTTATTTTGCACGCAAAATCATCTCGTGGGATGCGTTAGAATAGTTCCCTATAGTTACAGGTGGATCTATGTGCGTTCCTCTTTTGAAAACGTGATTTGATTCCTGCTGGGCCGTGCTGAATTTGAGGGAATGCAATGAATAGCAGGTCAAAATTAAACCAAGGGAAAGGATCGAGAAAGCAATCCCTTCCGCGGTAATGCATATAGAATTAGCTGAAAATTAAATCTCGGAGAAGGACGACGAAGGCGTTTTCTTCAACTGCAATGCCCGGGGAATTGGACGTGGAAAGCGTAATCGAGAAACCTTTTGTTGGGGCCAAAGGACAACGCAGAGGAGCCCTTGGAAAGAGCAACATGGCACTGCTTCGCATAACTAATCCTCCGGGTCTGTTGCTGACTGAGAGTTGAGGTGCAAATGTGTGGGAAAGGAGCATTTTGGGGAATTGAGGTGGTTTAGGTCCAGTTCAGATTTGGTTGGTGGATGCGCTGACAAAAGCAAATCCCCCAAAACAGTAGCTACCAATTGACTTCAAGTCTATATACATTAGTTCTGTTGCAAACTCCAACTTAGATGCCTATTTTGAGAATTGAGAGAGGCATGAACACCACCACCACCACCCCCTACCGACCTAACCCACCCACCCACCCCCACCCCCCCGTTTTTTTGAAGTAAGAATGGCATGATGTTCCATTAGCGATAGATAATTGAAATGTCAAACACAGAATTATTCGGAGATCAAGTTATTTGAATAGCTCATACTAAACGCGGAGGCGGAGTGCCCACAAATTTTTATTTTTTCTTTATATTATAGCAACATAAATTCAGTGATAAAATTGTAATTTTGCAAGCTAATACATAATCAAGATGAATTGTTTCAAAAATTTGATATTGACTAGTTTTGTTTTATTTTTTTTTAAATAACGAGAGAGAAAACGAAATGCAAACTATGAAAACAATTGACTACTATGGGATGGATTAGTGATAAAGATTCAATTTCTACCAACTAATTGGAGAAAAGAGTTTTTAAAATTTTAGTCGTGAAGGAGTTAAAAAACCTACTATAGTCTTTGACTCGTGAGATTTTGGGGTGTATACCTGTATATTTTAGAGGTAGGCTTATAAAATTTGTAAATATTAAGTCTTAAAAAAAATGATGAAAAGCGCGGCTCTCCATCTGTATTCTGGCATAATGGTAAGTCCACCACCTCGCGAGGGTATCGTAAAGGAATAATTGCCATTCTTGTGGGTTTATAGGGTCTAGAAGCTCTCAATTGCCAACCTACACTTAGATTTCGTCATCCCTCAGGTGGCAAACTGTATAGGAGGTGATATCATGGCATACGACACTCAGCCTCCAACTGTCGCTCTTCCTATAATTTCAAGTCCATTAGCCCGAGTTTACAGCGTTTATGCATATTCAAATGTTTTTTGTGGAGTAGTTTTCCAAAAAAAAAAAAAAAAAAAATGTTTTTGAGGACTGCAAGGCCTTGTGGTCCACAGTCCGCCTGCCACCGAAATGGCATGTGATGGTGGCGTGCTCTTGTTGGTGACCAAAATACTCTTGTGGTCAGCTGATTAAGTCTAATTACGCTGACTACCAGTCTTCTTCAGATGGTCAGAGCCACTTGGCGTCAGAGGTTTTTGACCTTCGTTAACCTTTAATTATGTGTTTTAGTTGCGGTCCTTGTCAAGAGAAGGATGCATTTGTTATGCAAAGGCGATGATGCAGCAGTTCATGATTTGCGCACATATATAGCTTGCAGTTGCCCTTGATGAGAGGTCAATGGGTACACCACAGACATTAAGCCATCAAAGTAGTCTGAGGCCCTTTACGGGGGAGTTCATCTGGCGGCTAGTCCCCTAGGTCCTCAAGGCCCTTCTGAGGTGGACAACCTACACTCTAGACGACGGCATTAAATATGATACAATCCACTATTTTTTTGTATCTTGTTAAAACTTCAAAAAAGGAAGTATGTGTATGTGTGTGCATGTTAAACTTAGCTGGGCCCAAAAATATATTAGTATTTGACCGACAAACACTAAAATAGGGAGCCGCTTGTCATTTCATCTCCACTCTGGTCATTGCGATATCCATTTTAAATAGCTAATGTGTCTTTGTCAACGCTGTGCACTCAAGGGGTGGTTTGGATTTTGGGAACGTTTCGAAGCTAGTTTTGATTATCCTTGGATTAGAAGATGAGAATAACTAATTAACTTATGGTCAAAGGTGTGGGAAAATTAAGCTTTTTATCCAACCAATTGATGAAGTGCGGAGGGTGAGAGTGGCCATTTCTCTTGACGTCCCCACTGATTACTGCCTTTGGGTAACAAAAAGTTGGACACAAACTGGTTATGAGGTCCTTAAACAAGTCTATCAGGTCTAAATTAATGCAGGAAGCACCAATGGAGGTTTCTCAATTAAGAATGTACATGTGCTAATTTGTTGCGAGGGAAGCAGTGGGGTTGTGTCTCTTTTCTTTATTTCTAGCTTCAAGAATTGGTGGAGATTTGACTGTTGCAATTTTTTTGTGCTGAAAGTGGTTGTAGTGTTATCTACATGTGCTTTGTATTTTTTTTTACAAGCACATATGTGGTAGCGTACAAATTGCCGGGGATGCAGTGGCTAAAGCATCATCTCTTTCGTCACTGCACTTCATAGTTTTCAGGGACCTAAAAGAGCCATTAATTTTTCATTTCCTTCCCTTGTTTAATTGTCTTGTTGAGGTTTTTTTTTTCCCCTTTCTTTGCCGGAGGAAGTCGAGTGGATGACACACTACCTGATGTTTGGAATTGCACAGTGTACTTATAAAAACAATGAAACAAAGAAATATTTGAAATTGCACAACGTGAAGCTCTAACCACCCAATGGCTCAAAATCAAGTCCATATTACCCCGCATGGGTTTCACATGATGCGTGGCCCTACATTGAACACATCTTGCTATAAACTTTCTTTCAACTATTCTTTAGGCAAGGATCCCCATCTTTTCAGAGTTGGCCCTTTCTTACTGAATACGATGCTTGTTTTCTATCTCGTGATTTGTATGTTAGTACTAGTTCTAAATTTCGCCAACCAGTGTTCTCATGGACATTGCTTGGAGTCTCGTAGATGTCTGGAATGCTCACCCTGTTAAATGATACATGGCATTCATATTATCTCTCTCTCCATTAGCTAAGCATTTTTACTCTTAATATTACCCTTTCGGAATATCATAATAAGTTGTAGAACTTCATCAAATGTTTCGTGGAGTCTTATGCCACGTTCTCTGAAGACCATCTCATTTTAATTGCTGCTGATGAAAATGAGCCAAAGTTATGGTGTTATAAAGTCTATTATATATTCTTTTTGTTAGGAATGCCTGATGATTTTCATATTATTGTATTTCAGCACCATACTTCTTTGATGAATTTATGTTGAAGCTTATTTAATATAGTGAGAACTCATGAATGCATGTCATCCATAGAAGATAGAGAGAGGACAGACTATTTATTGATGGATTGATGTTGGTGAAATTCGTGATGTATTTAGTTTAATATGAGAAACTATACTTGCATAGGCACGTACTTAAGGAGTGATTGCAACTAAGGATTGACAATCTCTTTAGGCAAAAGGAAACAATCACGAAAAGTATTATTATGATTTCCTTCTTTCTTCCCCTTTTTCTCTGATTAATAAGATGATACATGTTTGAGACAAAAGCAAGCAAATGACCGGTTCTGAACATTTTGTGCACCTATGTAACGAACAAGTTCTGAACTTGTGTTTATCTGCAAATTTGTGTTCATCTGCAAACTTCAAGGTGTTTTTGCCCGAAGTAATCCATCTTCTATGTTTTTTTAAGCATAAACAGTGAGCATAGGTCTTCCTACATTCCATTAATTAGTGATTAACGAAACAGTTAGTACATCGATATATAATATAGTGGTAGCAAGAGTCCCCCTAACGGAGGCTCTTTAATATTATGTCTTAATACAACTAAATGCAATATTTCCTCTCCTCCAACTCCCTGCACTACTCCTCTCCTTAGAGCTCACTCTATCAAGCCTGCTCCGCTTCTCTTGCATTGAATTCATCTTCTATGTTTGAGACAAGACCTAAACAATTTACAGCTTTATAACAAGCCACATTCCCAACTTTCCTCTTTTTATGCAGTTCCTTGTATAGCTTGTGTCTTAATTTTCTTAGATGAGTTTATTCATGGATTCAAGCCCTTGTTTTCCTTCCAGTTAAACTCTCTCTTATCACCTCATCTATCACTTGTTAGCAAGGGTTAATGCACGACAATCAAGCGCAAGAGACATTGCATCACACAACAAAACTTTTATTTTCCTCGTGTCCTTGGAAGCTTCATTTCTGTACATGGAGGATTTCCTCTCCTTTTGTTCCTGGGATGCATTCATTACTCATTACGCAAACAACTTTGCTAATGTATGTTGTGCATGGTTCTCCAACCCTTAGCTTTTACTTGCTGGTAAAAGCTTCATTTTCACCCTTGGATCAAAAGTTGTTGTCCTAGTGATTAAGAACCTGTGATATGTTCTCCATCCTCCATCTTGTGTTCCTGTTTCGGTTGAAAATATCCTTATGTGGGTCCTTATTGTTGGGTTTGTATCTCGCATCCGTTGAGTATCCAGATATGATCAAGGATCACAAGGAATTTCAGTTGGAGTTGAATTAGAATACCAGAGTTTTAATTAGATTGGAACACCGATCTATTAGATGGTGATAGTGTTATTCTAATATAATTAAGATAATAACACTATATATCTCTCTTGTATATGATACGAGAGAGTTGAGCATTGGTGAGAGAGATGCTTCTATTATTATGAGAGATGTGAGAGCTAAAGAGATACTTGGATCTCTTCTTGTAATATATTTTTCTCATAGTGGATATTTCTCTTGTTGCTCTCGTGGATGTAGGTCGAAATTGATCGGCTAAACCACGTTAATTCTTGTGTTTTTCTTATATTATATTGTTTTCTTCCTCTCTCTCCGATCTTGATGGGGAATTCGATCCCCAACAAGTGGTCTCAGAGTCGGAGCTATGGATCAGGAATTGAGATTGCGATATGACAGATTTCGATGTCAAGTCGGCAAGCACGATTGGCGGAGGCATCAAGATTAATAATAGAAGAAACAAAGAAAAACAAAAGGAAGGCAGCCTAACAATGAGGGCCGGAAGGAGCCAGCTGGTGGGCTCTCGACCAACGGGCACCCGGCCAGCAGGCGGCCGGCAGGTGGCCATGCCCGGCCAGCAGTGCGAGGCACTCGCGGAAGGAGCAAACAAGGCCGGCGGGAAGCCAGCCAAAGGGAAGCTGGACAGAAGGAGCCTGATCAGGAGGCGCTTGGCCAGAGATCAGCATGCTCGCAGTGCCCAGGCTGAAGCATAGCGGCTCCCTGCAGGCACACGAGCAGCACCGCTCGGCGGCGCACGGGCGACGTGCCCAGACGGTGCATGGGCGACGCACCAAGGCAGTTTCCCAAGGGGCCTCGCACGATCATCAGCCGCTGGCCAGTGGCGGCGTAGCGAGCAATAGTGATGGGTTCTTGGTGGTGTGCATTTGGATCTGGAAGAGAAGTCTCTTTAGATTTGAGATTTGGTGTTGGTATAAGCAACAAACACCATATCTGTTTTGATGATGTGTCATATGTGATTTGCTGTTGGCTCTAGAACAGTAAACACCAAAAAGAGTGGCTGAGAGCTGAGATGGATTCTGAGGCACAATGATTATGTTTGATCAGAGCATGGATCAAAGAATCGGTGTCAGATTAAGATGATACAAAAGTCAAATTCTATGTTTTTCAGCATTCCGGATGCAATGGTTGATGTAGATTGGGAAAAATTCACTATTTGGAATAGATTTTGTGCAAATCAGCAGTGATTGACGATGATCAAGGGATCAATATTGATCGAGATGATCGATAGTCGATTGTTGGTTGATTGTACAATAATGAGGTATAGCGTGGTACTTCATGTTGATGGATACGGTTAGACATGATAAAACATATAGTAATATATAATCACCTGTCTCTAGAGTTGGTTATAGTTTTTTGGATCAAGGTGGAGTACGGTGTATCGATAACTTTTGTGTGGTGCACAATATGATAAGTGATTATGGATACTCAGAATGTCCAGGTGCTTTGACTGAAGTGGAGCACGGTGTAACAATTATGAGCGATTGGTGAAGAGCGTGGTGTAGTAATCGTGAGTGTTTAAGAGAGTACGATTTAGTGATCATGAGTGCTCAAAGGAAAGTATGGTTTTGTAATCATAAGTGCTCAAGTATAGAGACGGTGATGATTATACAAGTTGTTTCCGGTCGGTGGAGTATGGTAATCGTGCGGTGGATATTTGCGAGGTGGATGGCGAGAATAATGGAGTTTTTCCAATATGCATGGCTCATCGGATTCGAGCCAAGGTGGAGATTGTTGGGTTTGTGTCTCGCATCCGTTGAGTATCCAGATGTGATCAAGGATCACAAAGAGTCTCAGTTGGACTTGAATTAGAAGACAAAATTTCTAATTAGATTGGAATATCAATTAGATGGTGATAGTGTTATTCTAATATGATTATGATAGGAACACTATATATATCTCTTGTATGTGATACGAGAGAGTTAAGCATTGGTGAGAGAGATACTTCTATTATTATGAGAGATGTGAGAGGTAGATTTCTTGTAATATATTTTTCTCATAGTGGATATTTCTCTCATTGATCTCGTGAATGTAGGTTGAATTTGGTCAACCGTACCACTTTAATTCTTGTATTCTTCTTGTGTTATATTGTTTTTTCCTATCTCCGATCTTAATAGGGAATTCGATCCCCAACACTTGTCAACATCTAGCCTTACCGAAGACTGTTGACATCCTTTTCCGCTAAAGGGTAGATGAAACGCCTTTAACCTTATCCTACGCATATTGCTCTTACGTTCGTACACTCTAGGCTAATCCCCATTAACTCTTTCAACCTCCAGTGAACCAAGCCATTTGGTATGAGTACCACACTTTCATGATTTCCTACTCCCCACTGGCTTTTTAACATAGCCAATTATTAGGCTCTCAATCAAAATGCCTTGCCAGTTACAACTTACAGGTGTCGTTCTCTTTGTTTAAATTATCATGTACGAACGAAGTTTAGCTGTTTAATTGCCCCTCCAAAATGGGAGGAATATGTCCCGCAATGTCGCAGTAAGACGACAAACTCCTTTCCTTCGAGCTATTTTCAATCTCATCTAATCATCTAGCTGATATTCCAACCTCTAACTGTCTTAAAATATGTTGGTATATATAAGTCTTCTAATATATTGTATATTCTAAATGTGGAGGTTACTAATTCTCTGGTTGCAGATTGAAACATACAGATATGTTTTAGATTAATACAAGAGGGCAGATACACAGAATTGATACAAGAGGGCAGTTACTAATTCTCTAGTTGCAGATTGAAACATACAGATATGTTTTAGATTAATACAAGATGGCAGATACACAGAATTGATACTGTTATCTGTAATTAGGTTTATATCTATATATATTTCCAGTTTTGAAGTAGAAGAAGACTGTTTAAAGAAAAACCATCAAACTGTTCTTCTTTATCTAGTATACTATCCTAATCAGAAAAATAAGAAACTGGATTATGAAAAACCTGGTTCAGAAGCTTGCAGGAAGACTGGAAGAAGACTGGAAGATGACAGGAAGTAGATCGGATGAAGATCGAGGCTAGTGTTGGACACTATCTCCTTAAAATCGATTCGTCCTCCACTGTTTGCTTCTGGATTTCTTGGACGTCGATCTCTCAGGATACATTGATCGATCTGCAGAGGGAAGGAAGCAGCAATCCCTCTGCTCTGGCGAATCTGATAGAGGTTCTCTCTGGTTTATGTGATGTAATACAAGAATTGAACGGAAGTCTTCTGTAGACAGAAATTCAGGAATTTCTGTCTGCAGAAAAAGAGGCAGAAAAGAAAAAAAAAACGTATATCCTGAAACACTGACCCAGACCCTATTTATAGGTTTTCAACAGTCGCAACGGTTGGGTTTTCAACAGTCGCAACAGTTGGCCGTTTCAACAGTTGTGACCGTTTAACGACAACCGTTGACGGCGGCCGGTGACGGGGCAGGTGCAGGTCGAATCCATTCAATTCTGAACCCAATAGAGGCAACCCGAATCCAATAGGACCAAAAATCAAAGGCTCCTCGCGAGTGCAAAGTGCGCCTCTAATGCGCCCTCGCACAGCGTGTGCGCGTGCGCGTGCGGGCGGTGCGTAGCACCACCCATGGTGCTCAAGGTTTTCCTCTTCTTACATAAGCAAAGTAAAGGAGCAAGCTAGCATATTTAAACCCACATCCTTACATTCCTCTATCCCATGTCGGACTATCTTTTCATCTTCCCTTTTTGTTCCTTTGCTATGTACTCAACTTTTGAAGTCAATTTCAATTTACTTAATTCATTTAATTTGAACTAGTGAATTGGCTCAATTTAAGGTTCAAATTAGTGAATGAATTCAACAATCCCCCACATGAATGAAATGGCTTAGACTCTAATGCAAATAACCAGAGAGTGTAATAGAAAGTTACCACATCGGGAGAGGTGGCTTTTGGCTTTGAACCTTCCCTAATGAAATATTATCGAGTTTACTTGCTAACCAGTGAACACGATATTTTTGAACTGTTCAGATTTTGATGTAAACTAAGACAATAATATTCACATGACTTCTTTCAACTTTATCAGATTCTATGTTGTGTCCATTTTGGCCTTGGACAACCTGGTAATTCTGTGAGTGCTCTTAGAGAACTTAGCCTTTCTCATTCTCATAGAAGCGGCCCCTTCTCACTCACATAGGTGATCTCTTATCAAGAGTATCCTGCCATACTCCACTTAGATTTCTAAGATATAAGGATCATTAAAAACTTAGCTTATCCTAACACGTTGCAGATAATCACTATTTTACCATAGAAATGAGATAGGAAATATTTTCCTCAGTGATTCTTTCGAGTTCCCCCACAATTCGGTTGTCCCTTTGAACCTAGATCTTAGAATCTCCAGTCAGCTAGGTTGGGTTGCTATTATGGAGTTACTTTTTAGTAGGCTGTAATCTCATTCCCCTCGTCAACTTATATACTTGATCTCTAGTTAAGCCTTTTGTTAATGGATCTGCAATATTATCTTTTGATTTTATATAATCAAGAGATATTATTCCGTTTGTAAGCAGCTGTCTTACAGTTTCATGCCTACGACGTATATGTCGTGACTTTCCATTATATAATACATTTTGTGCCCTTCCAATTGCTGATTGATTATCGCAATGGATGCATATTGCTGACACAGGTTTAGGCCACATTGGAATATCTTCTAAAAAGTTCCGAAGCCATTCTGCTTCTTCTCCAGCTTTATCTAAAGCTATAAACTCAGATTCCATAGTGGATCTGGCTATACATGTTTGTTTAGAAGATTTCCAAGAGATGGCTGCACCTCCAATAGTAAAGATATATCCACTTGTGGATTTGATATCTTTTGAATCGGTAATCCAGTTAGCATCAGTGTATCTTTCAATCACTGCTGGATATCTAGTATAGTACAACCCATAGTTAGTAGTGTACCTCAAATATTTGAGTACTCTAACTATTGTTTTCCAGTGGTTCTCCCCTGGATTACTTGTAAACCTACTCAGTTTGCTTACTGAGTATGCAATATCAGGTCTTGTGCAGTTCATTAAATACATAAGACTGCCAATGATCTGAGAATATTCTAATTGTGATATACTAGCACCTATATTCTTTGTAAGATGTAGACTTATATCTACAGGTGTCTTAGCTATATCAGTATTTCGCTTGTCAAATTTTTCGAGTATCTTCTCGATATAATGTGACTGGGATAAGGTATATCCATCAGATGTCTTGGAGATTTTAACACCAAGAATGATATCTGCAATACCTAAGTCTTTCATATCAAATTTCCGTATTAACATGATTTTTACTTCCTTAATTAGAGCCACCGTGCTACCGGTGATAATCATGTCATCCACATATAAATATACAATGACATAGTCGTGCATATCCCCTTTTATATATACACATTTATCGCATTCATTATAGCAAAATCCATTTGACAACATAATTTGGTCAAACTTCTCATGCCATTGTTTAGGTGCTTGTTTAAGTCCATAAAGAGACTTAACAAGTCTGCACACCTTCCTCTTTTTACCTGGAACTACAAACCCTTCAGATTGTTCCATGTAAATTTCTTCATCTAATTCACCGTTTAAAAATGCTGTTTTTACATCCATTTGATGAATCTCAAGATTATATAACGCTGCAAAAGCAATTATTAATCTTATGGATGTTATTCTTGTTACAGGTGAATATGTATCAAAATAATCAATACCTTCCTTTTGTCTATAGCCTTTTACTACAAGTCTAACTTTGTATTTATCTATAAACCCATCAGGTTTTATCTTTCTCTTGAAGATCCATTTATATCCTAATGGTTTACTTCCTGGAGGAAGATCCACAAGTTCCTAGGTGTGATTTTGAATAATTGATTCAATTTCACTATTTACAGTTTCTTTCCAAAAAGGAGTTTCAGGAGTAGACATAGCCTCTTTATAAGTTTGAGGTTCTTTTTCTAATATATATGTTAGAAAATTTGGACCAAACGATTTATTAATCCTGGCCCTTTTGCTCCATCTACATTCATCCTCATTGGTTTTATTTTCAGAATCAGACTCTGTTTCTCTTATTATATCATCACAAGTCCTTTTAGAGGAACTTGGATTATGTTCTTTACTAGGAAACATATTTTCAAAAAATACTGCATTCCTAGATTCAATAATAGAGTACTTATGTATTTCTGGATGATCAGAATTAAAAACAAAGAAACGATAAGCACTGCTATTATGCGCATATCCAATGAATATACAATCAATAGTTTTAGGTCCAATTTTAGTCCTTTTCGGAGTAGGAATTGCAACCTTAGCTAGACACCCCCACACTTTTAAGAATTTATAACTAGGTGCTCGACCTGTCCATAATTCATAAGGTGTTTTCTCAAGTTTCTTTTGGGGTATTTTGTTGAGAATATAATTGGCAGAAAGCAGAGCTTCCCCCCACATGTTCTGGGGTAAACCAGAACTTATTAACATGGCATTCATCATTTCTTTTAAAGTTCTGTTCTTACGCTCAGCAATTCCATTTTGCTGTGGAGTGTAAAAAACAGTTGTTTGATGTATAATACCATGTTCTGCACAAATTTGTGCAAATGGTGACTCATATTCACCACCTCTATCACTTCTTAATATTTTTTATCTTTTTGCTAAGTTGATTCTCAACTTTATTTTTGTATTGTATAAGCATTTCAATTGCCTCATCTTTTGTTCTAAGTAGATATACATAACAATATCTAGTACAATCATCTATAAACGTAATAAAGTACTTCTTTCCACCTCTAGTTTGAATAGATTTTAAATCACATACATCTGTATGAATTAATTCTAAAGGTTCAGTACTACGTTCTATAGAGTGAAATGGAAGCTTAGTCATTTTTGATTCAACACATATTTCACATTTATTTTCAAAGTTTATATTGAAATTAGGCAACATATTCAAATTTATTAATCTTTGTAAAGTATAATAATTAACATGTCCTAATCTACCATGCCAAATAAAAGGTGACTCAGTCATATAAACAGAAAAATCAATTTTATTGATAACGTTAGGGGCAATGGTCATTACATTTATTTTAAACAGACCATTGGTCATATACCCCTTACCTACATATACACCATTCTTCGTGAGTATAAACTTATCAGACTCAAACACAAGCCTAAAGCCTTTCTTACTCAAGACTGAATCAGAGACCAGATTCTTGCGGACATCTGGTACATGAAGTACATCAGTAAGAGTAAGTTCTTTTCCCGAAGTCATCTTCAGTACAATATTGCCTCGTCCTTCAACCTTGGAGGTTGTAGAGTTACCCATGTAGAGTAGTTCTCCTTCCACAGAATCATATGTGGAGAACATCCACTTGTTGGCGCAAATGTGGCGAGTGGCTCCAGTGTCCACCCACCATTCTTTAGAGTTGCCACCAACTAGGTTAACCTCTGAGACAACAGATGTACAATTTACATCTACATTTGCACAAAGATTTTCTTCTTCGGCCAAATGTGCATTAGGATGCTTCCTCTTCTTCTTCGAAGAATCTGGTGCCTTTCGCACACGGCAGTCCTTTGCACGATGTCCAGGCTTGTCACAGTTGTAGCACTTGCCATTGAATCTCTTCGAGTTACCACTCTTAGAGTCTTCACCATTGTGCTTTATCTTTCTGTCATTAGACTTATTGGAATTTTCCATAACATTAGTTTTAGAAACATTGTATGGATTTCCAAATTTCTTTTCAGAAAGGCGGTTATCTTCTTCAATCCTCAATCGTACAATTAGATCTTCAAGTGTCATTTCTTTTCGTTTATGCTTTAGGTAATATCTAAATTCTTTCCAAGATGGTGGTAATTTTTCAATTATTGCAGCCACTTGAAAAGATTCACTAATAGTTATACCTTCAGCATGAATTTCATGAATGATCACTTGAAGATCTTATACTTGGTTGATTACATTTTTAGAATCAACCATTTTATAATCCAGAAACTTACCGACTACATATTTCTTAGAGCCGGCATCTTCTGTATTATATTTCTTGTCTAAGGACTCCCAGAGTTCCTTAGCAGTACCAACTGAACTATATACATTATACAGTATATTGTCCAAACCATTGAGGATATAGTTCTTACTCAAGAACTCCACATGTTTCCATGCTTCAACCGCCTTCACAGATTGTTGATCATCTTCAATAAGAGTAGGCACAGTCTCCTTCAAGTACTTGGCCAGATTCATTGCAGTGAGATAGAACAATATTTTCTGTTGCCATCTCTTAAAATCTGAGCCACTGAACTTCTCTGGTTTCTCGTACTGGCTTGAAGGTACAGTTGGAGTAACCATGACAGGAGTTATCACAGTGGACATATCAGATGTAGTAGCCATCTACAAATATTAAAATTTATCTATCTTAATGTCTTGTAATAAATTTTAACTTTCTAATAAAACTAAAAAATAATTCAACACTCCAAATTACAAAACAAAAATTAACTATCCTTTTTCCAGAAGCAATTAAGATTACTTGTCTCCAAATCACCAAATAGAAATTTTTCAGAAACAATCTAGATTACTAGTGATTGATTTTAATCTAAAACGAAATATCAGTTTAAAGATTAAATACTTTTATAACAGAGTTCTAATTTGATGGTATTTTGACAGAATTCAAAAATCAGTTTTAAGAAGGTAGGTTCTAAACAAAAATGTTTAAACTGTATTCTTAAAAATTAATCTAAAACAAGTACGAAGATCGATTTTAAGAATGTAGGTTCAAACTAAAATTGTTTAAACTGTATTCTTAAAAAGTTAATCTAAAACATGCAATAATCGATTTTAAGATTGTTGGTATATATAAGTCTTCTAATATATTGTATATTCTAAATGTGGAGGTTACTAATTCTCTGGTTGCAGATTGAAGCATACAGATATGTTTTAGATTAACACAAGAGGGCAGATACACAGAATTGATACTGTTATCTGTAATTAGGTTTATGTCTATATATATTTCCAGTGTTGAAGTAGAAAAAGACTGTTTAAAGAAAAACCATCAAACTGTTCTTCTTTATCTAGTATACTATCCTAATCAGAAAAATAAGAAACTGGATTATGAAAAACCTGGTTCAGAAGCTTGCAGGAAGATTGGAAGATGACAGGAAGTAGATCGGATGAAGATCGGGGCTAGTGTTGGACACTATCTCCTTAAAATCGATTCGTCCTCCACTGTTTGCTTCTGGATTTCTTGGACGTCGATCTCCCAGGATACAACGATCTATCTGCAGAGGGAAGGAAGCAGCAATCCCTCTGCTCTGGCGAATCTGATAGAGGTTCTCTCTGGTTTATGTGATATAATGCAGGAATTGAACGGAAGTCTTCTGTAGACAGAAATTCAGGAATTTCTGTCTGCAGAAGAAGAGGCAGAAAAGAAAAAAAAAACGTATGTCCTGAAACACTGACCCAGACCCTATTTATAGGTTTTCAACAGTCGCAACGGTTGAGTTTTCAATAGTCGCAACAGTTGGCCGTTTCAACAATTGTGACCGTTTAACGGCAACCGTTGACGGCGGCCGGTGACTGTTGGACCGCCGACCGTTGGACTTCAACGACTCTTGACTGACGGGGTGGGTGTAGGTCGAATCCATTCAATTCTGAACCCAATAGTGCAAAGTGCGCCTCTAATGCGCCCTAAACGCCCATTCGCCCTCTCAGACGCACGTGCGCGTGCGCGTGCGGGCGGTGCGTAGCACCACCCGTGGTGCTCAAGGTTTTCCTCTTCTTACATAAGCAAAGTAAAGGAGTAAGCTACCATATTTAAACCCACATCCTTACATTCTTCTATCCCATGTGGGACTATCTTTTCATCTTCCCTTTTTGTTCTTTTGCTATGTACTCAACTTTTGAAGTCAATTTCAATTCACTTAATTCATTTAATTTGAACTAGTGAATTGGCTCAATTTAAGGTTCAAATTAGTGAATGAATTCAACAAAATACTGTTAGCTGTGGAAGAACCCTATTTTGACATTCCATGTGCCATTTTTAGCGTGGGAAGGCCATAGTTTGAGAAGTTGCCTTGTCCTTCCTATTTGGTGGAGAGATTTGGTGAAAAGTAGGAATGGAAATAGACGCACTTACAAACTAAAATTTGATCTATCATATACAAAATTTTGAATTAAAAATAAATATTTTATTTTTCTAATTCAAATTTTTATATAGAAAGAATTAAAATTTAGTCTGTGGACTCATTTATTACCATCCCTAACGAAAAAAGTGTGGGCTCGTCTATTATCATCTCTAACGGAAAAAAAAACAAAAAAAAAGAAAAAAAAAGAAAGAAGAGAGGAAGTTTCTTGATTTCGACAGATTTCGACACTCTGATTGCAGCCAAGCAACTAGATTAATACAGGCCACACATGATGTGGTGATGATGATAAGGATAGCTATTGATATGACGGTGATGGGTGCTGATTGTTGAATGATTTAAGATGGCTTTAGCAGTTGATTGGCTTAGGCATCCCATTTGCACTTATACTTACAGGACAAGTTGAATGGAGAGAGTTACTTGGATGTCTTTAGTTTCTACGTAATTGAAAATTGGAGAGAGAGGTCAAGTTCATTTTTGTTAGAGTTAATCCAATTAAAAAATAAGTTAGGTGGAAAAAATTAAGAGTATGATTAAGTAAAAATAATTAGATAAAGAAAGATTAGGTGTTATAATTAAATAGTTGGTGGAATAGTAAAATATATGGAAAAATACCATCCACTAAATTTGAAAATTAATCATATTTTCACACTATAATTTAAGCCTATAAATAGGTGTTCTCAATTGATTTCGTTCATCATCCATTCAAGAAAAAGAAGAGTAAAGAGAAGATAGAGAAAGGAATAGAGAAGAGAAAAAGCTCGGTGTGCTCTGCGGGATACTCTCTTCAAGTGGTATCCATCACAGTGTTAATCTGGTACTTCTACTACAGACTACATGCACCAACCTAATTTCATCATAATTTACATTCTTGATATCAAATTAATTCCAAAATGAATGCGTTGTGTTTGTCTCATTTTTTTTATATTTTTGTGATTTTCTTGAAGTTTTTAATATAGTAACTTAAAATAATATTATTTTAATCACCGGTGGGTCATACACATATTTTTACTAGTCTCTCTTCTTTTGACTTGTAAAGATGAAGTTTGACTTTATTTGGGTTAGTTTAAATTGAAATTATAACTTTAAACAATTTTAATAACATATTATTATTAGTCATTTGTCATATTCTTATTTGTTTTTATTCACCAATACCTCCTTCACCATGCTTGTCTTTTGGCCAAGCATAACAAACCATCATGTTACTCCCATATCTCTCTTTTGTTTATATCTTTTTCTTCCATTCCTTTCATTTGTTATCTCTCCTTCATTTTTCATTCATCTCTTCCTTTTATTTTTTTTTACTCCAACTCAAGAGAAGAAAAAAAGAGAAGAAGAAGAAGAAAATGAGAAAAAATTCTTTACCCTCAAAATAGGCTTATCTTCCTACTCATCAAGGCAAGTTTAATCACATCCACTCTCATGTTTTATTTCTAACTCAAATTGTTTATGGTTAACTTAGAATCATGATTTGTTAAAACTTAAAAAGATAATATCTCTATATAAAAAATCTCTATGATTATTCTAGAAAAATAAAAATATGATTTTTACACTTTACTTTATATTTATGTATCGAATTTATCATTTTATTTATAATCTCTCATTCTTAAATTACAAGTTATAAAGTTAAACTATATGCTTTATTTTTAAATTATAAAAATACTACATTTATGAATATTCATCATATTTGAATATACATTTGAATTTTCCATATAAGTTCTTCATATATAATGCAATGATTTTAAATCACTTTCCACTTGTCATAAGAACATAGGTGTGTGTGTGTGTGTGTGTGTGTGTGTATGTATTTACAATCATGTTTTAAAGAGAAGATTTTAAATAAGTTTCTACATTACATTGTTAAAATATATCTTTTATACGAGATATTATGTTAGGTCATAATTCTTTTTATACTAATTCATATTTATTTGAAATATATATAATAAGATTTAATAAATTTGCTATTTTTCATACTATGAAATCATACTAGAATGTAGAAAATCAATATGTTGTAAAGTAATCGTTATAAAAGTGTTAAGCCTATTTAATTTCTATTTTTACAATTTAGTACTCATTTGCCTAATATGTGTTTATATGCATAATTGTATATGCATGATTCATATACATGATCATCATAGGTATTTTTACATCATAATACTCACATACGTGTTTATATGTATCTTTGTATTTATGTGTAGTTTACTACATAATCATTTCCATAACATTCATTCTAACATTCTATACTCCATCATGCTTGCCTTAACATATACATACTAGTCGCTTGTACAACATACATGAAATTATGCAGGATTTTCCTTATTAGTACATACACATGTCTTGATAATGTCATGGATCCTGACTTGCCTGTTAACTTGATTTTGACACTATATTATGCTTGCCTTGACATATACATACTAATTAGTTGTACATGATACATGAAAATATACTGAATTTTCCTTATTATTCCTTATTAGCACATACACATGTCTTGATAGTGCCATAGATCCTAACTTGCCTGTTAACTTGATTTTGATATGGACCATATCTTATTTGTTACTAGAATATGTATGTAGAAATCTTAACATGATTGGTTCATTATATTCCGAATTGATTTTCATGTAATATAACTTGAAATATTGGATTATGGGAGAATTAAAGGATGGACAAATATTGTATCGTGAAAAATTTAGGATAGGTTGCGCAACCGAAATAGGGGCCCATCTGCGGGGGCGTCCGGATGGTACTGAGCCATCATCTCTTATTTAGTCCATGTTGATGGGACGACCGAATACTCAGTATCAGTATCTGCTTGAGTGCTTAGCGGCACGGCTTGTTTAGTGCCAGCATCTTGGCCGGCTCCCGGATATGCACGGATACTTTCACGATACGAGCCTATTTTTTCACCACTTAGTTCAAATATAAACTAAAATAAGATATTAATTTAGACTTGATATGTATGTATATCTTTACTTGATATTATTACTTAATCATTACTGTTTTTCATACATGTGCATATGCTTTTTACATCAATTCATATTTTACTTATTAGTGCATATTGCACACTCCCTACGATACGAGCCTATTTTTTCACCACTTAGTTCAAATATAAACTAAAATAAGATATTAATTTAGACTTGATATGTATGTATATCTTTACTTGATATTATTACTTAATCATTACTGTTTTTCATACATGTGCATATGCTTTTTACATCAATTCATATTTTACTTCTTAGTGCATATTGCACACTCCCTACGATACGAGCCTATTTTTTCACCACTTAGTTCAAATATAAACTAAAATAAGATATTAATTTAAACTATGCATGTATATCCCTGCTTGATATTGTTACTTAATCATTACTGTTTTCCATACATGTGCATATGATTTTTACATCAATTCATATTCTACTTGTTAGTGCATATTGCACACTCCCTACGATACGAGTCTATTTATTCACCACTTAGTTTAAAAAAATAAAATAAGATATTAACTTAAACTTGATATGCATTAGTCTCTATACTTGATATTGATCACATACGAGTCTATTTTTTCACCATTCAGTTCAAAATATAAACTAAAATAAGATATTAATTTAGACTTAATATGCATGTACATTCTTACTTGATATCATTACTTGATCATTTAATATTTTCCACACATGCGCATAATTTATATCCACACTCATATCTAACCTATTTGTTTATATTATACGCTCCGTACTTCTTATTGTTTTACTTGCCGGGTTTTACCCTGAGCTCCCCCATACGCTCAGGTACTGAAGATGTGAGCGAGAATTTGCCATTGCACGATCCGTACTTTCTAGAACAGGTCGAGCAGCAGTAGATTTATAGGCCTCCGCTTTTTGTATTTTTGGTTTGGTATGTATCACCCATTGGGGACTTTATTTCCAACTTTTGTATCAGTATTATACTTGTTGCTTCTTATCTTAGACATGTATATCTTCTCTTTTATATGGCAGTAGACTAACTTTCAAGATCCTGGTAGATATCTAGTATTTAGTTCCATTCATTTCTGTTTTTACATACTTATAGGCCTCGTGTACATCGACTTACACGTGCCCACCGGTAACGCACTCTATTTTCATATCCCCTGAGAAATGGGGCGTTACAGAGTGGTATCAGAGCTCTAGGTTAATTTAGGATGTCTTTACAACTACTGTCATATATAAACATGTCCAAATTTTTCTTTGATCTGAAATCTTATCATGATCCTATTAATAATTTATTTTTTATCTTACCTTGTTTTTTTATCCATACCATATCTATCTTTTGATTTTTTTATGCACCTAGTCTTGTACTTCAGCAGTTCGGGTTCTATTGAGTTGACGTGGTAATTATAGAGTTTTATTCTCACTCGACAATAATTATAGTCATTTATTAGAACTATAGCAAGCGGATTTATAAGATACTACATAGTTGATTTTCAACCAAAATCATATACTTTCGCTATTATGAGTCTTACCTATTGCGTGACAATAATTGATCTGAAGGCAATTATTGCAGTTATTCGCTAGGACCTTAATAAATGAGACTCATGATATTTTTTCCATCATATATCTTTGATTATTTATCCCACTAGTTTAGATAGTATGGCAAGTTAGTTAGTTTTCAGCTATATTCTGATTGGAACTATTTTCTCAATAACCACATTCATATCAATTGATTGATATCTTATTATTCCAACCAGTTAAAAATTAAATTTCGAGGACGAAATTTTTTTGTAAGGAGGGTAAGATGTAATAACCTAATTTGATCATAACTTAAATTCTTCATATCAGATTAATCCCAAAATGAATGTGTTGTGTTTGTCTTATTTTTCTATATTTTCTTGATTTTCTTGAAGTTTTTAATATAGTCACTTAAAATAATATTATTTTAATCACCGGTGGGTCCTACACATATTTTTACTAGTCTCTCTTTTTTTGACTTGTAAAGATGAAGTTTGACTTTATTTGGGTTAGTTTAATTTGAAATTATAACTTTAAACAATTTTAATAACATATTATTATTAGTCATTTATTCTATTCTTATTTTGTTTTTATTCACTCATACCTCCTTCACTATGCTTGTCCTTTGGCCAAGCATGACAAACCATCATGTTACTCCCATATCTCTCTTTTATTTATATCTTTTTCTTTCCTTCCTTTCATTTGTTTTTTCTCCGTCATTTTTCATTCATCTTTTCCTTTTATTTTTTTATTCCAACACAAGAGAAGAAGAAAAGAGAAGAAGAAGAAGAAGAAAATGAGAAAAAGTTCTTTAGTCTCAAAATAGGCTTATCTTCTTACCCATCAAGGCAAGTAAAATCACATCCACTCTCATATTTTTTTTCTAACTCTAATTGTTTATAGTTAACTTAGAATCTTGATTTGTTAAAACTTAAAAAGATAATATCTCTATATAAAAAATCTCTATAATTATTCTAGAAAAATAAAAATATGATTTTTACACTTTACTCTATGTTTATGTATCGAATTTATCATTTTATTTATAATCTCTCATTCTTAAATTACAAGTTGTAAAGTTAAACTATATGCTTTATTATTAAATTATAAAAATATTATCTTTATGAATATTCATCATATTTGGATATACATTTGAATTTTCAATATAAGTTCTTCGTATATAATGCAATGATTTTAAATCACTTTCCACTTGTCATAAGAACATAGGTATATATATATGTATTTATAATCATATTTTAAAGAGAAGATTTCATATAAGTTTCTACATTAAAATTTTAAAATATTTCTTTTATACGAGATATTATGTTAGGTCATAATTCTTTTTATGCTAATCCATATTTACTTGAAAAATATATAAATTAGTAAGATTTAATAAATTTGCTACTTTCCATACTATGAAATCATGCTAGAATTTAGAAAATCAATATGTTGTAAAGTAAACGTTATAAAAGTGTTAAGTCTATTTAATTTTCATTTTTACAATTTAGTACCCATTTACATAATATATGTTTATATGCATAATTGTATATATATGATTCACATATATGATCATCATAGGTATTTTTACATTATAATACTCACATACGTGTTTATATGTATACTTGTATTTATGTGTAGTTTACATATATGATCATTTCCATAACATTCATTCTAACATTCGATACTCCATCATACTTGCCTTGATATATACATACTAGTCACTTGTACAACATAAATGAAATTATGCAGGATTTTCCTTATTAGTACATACGCATGTCTTGATAATGCCATAGATCCTGACTTGCCTGTTAACTTGATTTTGACACTCCATTATGCTTGCCTTGACATATACATACTAATTATTTGTACAAGACACATGAAAGTATACCGAATTTCTCTTGTTAGTACAAATGCATGTCTTGATAGTGCTATAGATCTTGACTTGCATGTTAACTTGATTTTGACATGGACCACATCTTGTTTGTTACTAGATATGTGTATGTAGAAATCTTGACATGATTGGTTCATCATATTCCGCATTGATTTTCATATAATATAACTTGAAACATTGGGTTATGAGAAAACTAAAGGGTGGACAAATATTGTATCGTGAAAGATTTAGGATAGGTTGCGCAACCGAAATAGGGGCCCATCTGCGGGGGCACCCGGATGGTACTGAGTCATCATCTCTTATTTAGTCCATATTGATGGGACGACCGAATACTCAGTATCGGTATCTGCTTAAGTGCTTAGGGGCACGGCTGGTTCAGTGCCAGCATCTTAGCCGGGTCTCGAGTATGCACGAGTACTTTCACGATACGAGCCTATTTTTTTACCACTTAATTCAAATATAAACTAAAATAAGATATTAATTTAGACTTGATATGTATGTATCATTGTTGAAAATAACGCGTTATGAAACCCGTTATTTGCGTTACGTAACCTAACGGAATCCCAACGCTACGTAACAACTGGAAATAACTCAGTGCACCGTAACAGTACGTTTTTTACGTTATTTTACGTTATATTACATAACGTTACGTTAAATTACATTATGCTACGTTATTTACAATTATTTTTTTTAGTAATTCATATATTGTTGTTGATTATTATTTTGATTATTAGCGAATTGCTGTAATTTTCTTAATTAATTGTTGGCTTGTTTGATTGCTTTTGGAATTTCTAACTTGATAATTTAAGTTTGTTTCTTTATTCACTTGTTGTATTTCTCGTCCGATTGCTAAAATATTTTACTTGTTGATTTTATTGAATTTTTAATTGAACTGAAATCAACAATCATAAATAAGATAAATTGAACATTACAAAATATAAATTACAACAATGATAATAATTGGAATCGAAATAAAAAATTGGAATTTTGCTTTTTTTTATTTAAATGATGATTGGAATTAGGGTTGCAGTCTTAATATAATTTATGAAGATATATGAAAATTATTGTAAAACTTAATATAACATTTGAATAGATTATGTATTACAAAATAATTTTATATTTTTTAGATATTTTAAATTTATTTTTTAATTTATTAAAATTATTTTATATGGTTTTATATTTATTTTTATTAAATAAATAGAAAATTGCATAACCTACGTTATGCGTTACGCTATTTGCGACATAACCTAACAAAGGCAAAACGTTACGTTACCGTTATCGCTATTTTAAACATTGGTATGTATATTGATGTGATAATTTACTGCAAGCACACAGTATTGGTGTAGCGTTGTACAGGTCGTCCCATAGAGATCTAAGGTGTTTTTGCGTTCCTTACTCTTTCCTTAGTTTAACGGACTAACAAAAAATTCTAGTTTGAAGTTGAGTTAATCTAAATAGCCTAGGATTTAGAATCCACTAATTTCCAACTATGTTTTTACTTCTATTATCTTCTTCTATCTTAAAAATTTGATCTTTTTAGTTTAATTTTTATTTAAAATGCCCTAAGTATAAACTATCAAGTTGTGTGTAAGCATAACTCATCAAAGATACTACTTTTCATAAAAACAAACTAAATTCTGAGATAATTCTATGAAAAAGATAAAATCAACAATCTCAAACCCTAACTAAGTATAGGCTATCAAGAAACCTAATTCAAGTATAATCTATCAAAGTCTTAATTTTCGAGTTCTTGTATTTTAATGTTTTTATAGAAAAATCATGTCTATATTTATTTTATTTAAGAAGAAAAATATTAGAAAGCAATTACATAGTGGATCCTAACTTCATCTATATCCTAAAGCTAAACTAATTAGCTACTTATATTTTTAATAAGCAAAATCAAGTTTTTATTCATGAAAGCAAATAAACCTAATCTAGAAAGCAATAAAACCTAAACTAGAAAGCAATAAAGTATATCTAGAAAGCAAATAAATAACTAAAAGCAATGGCTTACCTTTGGAGCACGGTATTGTGGCCGCCACCCCTTCAGCAAAACCCTAATTTTATTAAATTAAAAACGAGTACAAAACTTCAGGATGCCCCCAAAATACAAGGATACTGCAAATATATAGGCCTCGGAAATCAAACCCTAATTCTAGCAGAACCACAAAACTACAAAATTACAATTAAGCCCTCGAAGAAATCTCCTCTGGAACAGCCAATGTTTGGCCGCTATTTGGCGAAGAAAACCGCCAATTGGCGGCTAAATAGTGGAAACATGGTCTGGATTTTCTTCTACAGGAGTCTCTTGTCTTGTAATATTTATTTGCTTGACTGTATTTGACTTTTACCCTCTGCAGTAATTTAATCTTGTAGTCTAGCCCACTTTAGAAATTTTTGACTTTAATTTCCTACTCCAAATCTGATTTCATGCCGTCTCCTTATATAAATCGGATTATCTGCAAAAAAACACTAAAAATACCTGAGTAGTATTTATTTATAGATAAAAAATAGATAAAATATGGGAGGAAAAATACAATATATGATATTTATCACACTCCCACACCTATCTTTTGCTAGTTCTCGAGCAAAAGCTAAACCTAAAAAGAAAAAGAAAAATCCTAACTCACTTTCGCAGGAATCGCGATTGCATTTAGCACGTGCAACAAGCCTTTAAACCCCTAGGTTACCCTAGTGGACGAGTTGTGTCTCGTGAGGGTTTGCAGTGAATATACCCACAAAATTCATGATGAAAATAAATTAAGGAATAAAGAAAAGAAAAATAAGGATTACCGAAAATAAAAAAAAATAAAAATTTTATACAAAAGAAAGAAAAATCTTTTTTTTAATAATATTTTCATCAATTAGTCTCACTAATATACAAACTCAAGAACGCATTTAGATTATCAATTTTTAAATCGAGCGTCATATCAGATGCACTTATCATTTTAATCAAAAATTTAAATTTTATCTTTCAATAACTATAACAGATAATCTATTGGCTCCTATACATCTACGTGCATGTGTGATAGTCTATTTTGGTTTTGGACTCCAACTCTAACTCATGATTCATCTCCTCTCTCATAACAATTTTTTTCTTTTTTTTTCTTTTTTTTTTTAAGAATATTTTACCTTTCATGCGAATATTCACGCTTGCTTAGGCGCAACATACCCGATTACTCAGTTCATACTCTTTTCTTTTTTTTTCTTTTTTTTTCTTTTTTTTAAGAATATTTCACCTTTCATGCGAATATTTACGCTTACTTAGGCGCAAAATACCCGATTACTTGGATCATACTCTTTTTTCACTCTTGAGGCTATTGCCTTAATACCAGGCGCACCCCATTATTTTATTCTCACTTCTTTTTTTTTTCTTTGTTTAGAGAGAGGAGACTTACTCATTCGTTATCATCTTTATCCTTAACCTAATAAACTATTGTCAAGTGAAAAATAGATGTATACTTGCCTCAAAACTACTGTTAGCAATATTTATTTTTCGGATTTTAATCTTTTTTCATAAAATTCAAAGTGTATCATCCAATCTACTCTCATATCCAATTTCAAATCTAAATTTGTTCCTTAATATGTAATTAGATTGATCGATTGATGAAAACAAAATAATTTATTTTTTTAAATTTTTTTTTAAATTTTTTTATTTTTGTTTTTGTTTTTTGGTTTTTTTAGTTACCCTAAAAACTACCCAAAGTGTAAAATAAAGAAACCCAAAAATCTAAAATAAGAAAAATCCTAAAAATCCTAAAAATAAAAAGCTCCTAATCCACTCCCCCACACCTAAACTTGTGTATGCCCTCATATACAAATCATTGGGTCGTCCTCTTTGCCTCCTACTAGACTCACCGGGTGCAGGACGTGCTCGTGTCGTGGAAGACCCATCCTTCTCGATTTGCTTTAAGCGGCGCCAAATTTTTCCAAGACATTGCCAGACTACATTGATTTGCTCTGTGGGATCAGCTAGCAAGTCTTGGTCAAAAAGGCGTCATCCGCCTCTTCTTGTGTTATATCAGTGACATATATATTTTCATTATTAGCATTTATGTTCCAATCCTCTGGAACAGCAGCGTGATATGTCACTGAAATATGTTCGGTAATGATAAACACACGTGAGGGTGCATCTGCGTCAAATTCAGCGCTAGACAGAAACTTGTGACACAACTGTGTAATTAAACACGGCAGAGGCAAACTAGTCCTCGACCGCATCTTCGCATCAATAATAGTATCGAGTAGTTGTGTGCACATACAGAAGTGAGTATCTTGATGCATAATACAATCAACAACATAAAGTGTGGGCGTGTAAAAAGATGACATATGTGTAATACTCATAACATTAGTGTTGATCCAGCGACAAGTTGCGTGAATATTGAGATAGAGTGTCTTACTGCTGATCCCTTTATCACGTGTGATATTGCAATTCGGGCCTATCCGTGTAAGATAATCCTCAATCCTACCGGGAGTGTGATTCCCCGTGTGAAGGAGGATACCTGTAGAATCTGAGATGGCCGCTGCGTGCATTTCATATAATTGGCCGCACCAATGGAGGTTTATGGTTTTGCGATCATCCGAAATGTCAGATTTCGCAAAACTCGCATAAAATTCCTCCACCAACTCTGGGATGTAGAATGCATTAGGTGAATATATGAGGTAATTCCAACCCAGAGTTTCGATCACAGTGGCGAAATAAACACTAAATGCCGCAAAAATTTCGCCGAAAAACTTCTCACAAGCAAATCTACCCATTATATCGTACTGTAATTACAAATTTGAAATCTGATCAAACCAGTAAATAGAGAAGAGAAGAAGAGTACCTCCTCTGAAGTTCATGGGGAAATTCCAAGAATTGGTCGCTGAATGGCGGTGAAAGCCACTATTTGGCGGCTTGGTCTTCAAGGTTGGCCGAGAGCTTCGGGGAGAGTATCTATTCTGGTGAGATGGATCTTTGGGCACCACTGGTCAGAGAAAAAATTGACGATCCTACACTGTCCTGCAAAGAGAGAAGCAAAAGCCAAAGGAGGAAGTGGAGAAGGGAGGGGGCAGCTAGGGTTTTGGAAGAATGGATTTGGGGAAGAAGAGAGCTGCTTGGGTTTATATAGGGATGGAAAATTACAGTCAGCTCCTCATCTTTCCCTAATTTTGCTTTAAAACCCTGCATCATAATATACATGCTATTATACAAATGACTATATGCCTTTATGCATAAATTGGATCGTGAAGTGTCACGACCTCCACGTTATCGCTTACTCGAGCTTCTAAAAATGGTTTTAATCGGTGACCGTTTACCTTGAATAAACTACCATTTTTAGGGTCCTCGAGATCAATTGCACCGTGATGGTACACCGTCCGTACTATGTAGGGTCCACTCCATCTCGTCCTCAATTTTTCGAAAAATAAATGTAACCTCGAATTATATAAGAGAACTTTTTGTCCAGGTGCAAATAACTTGCGAATGATCGTTTTGTTATGAAACACTTTAGTTTTCTCTTTATAAATCTTAGCACTCTCGTATGCATCCCGTCTAGTCTCATCAAGCTCATTAATTTGTAATCTCCGCTGCTCGCCAGCTTTTTTGAGCTCAAAATTTAGAAATTTGATTGCCCATAAAGCTTTATGCTCAAGCTCCATCGGTAAATGACACGCTTTTCCAAATATCAACCGATATGGAGACATGCCTAGATTAGTCTTGTAAGCGGTACGGTAAGCCCATAATGCATCTGCTAGTTTACAAGACCAATCTTTTCTATTGTGACTCACTGTCTTCTCCAAAATCAGTTTGATTTGGCGATTGGAAACTTCCACTTGCCCACTTGTTTGTGGATGATACGGTGTGGCTAACTTGTGGGTAATGGAATATTTCCGCATAAGCGCCTCAAATAATCGGTTGGTAAAATGCGTACCGTTATCGCTAATGATAGCTCGAGGAATGCCAAATCGAGAAAAGATATTCTCTTTCAAGCAGTTGACAACGACTTTATTGTCATTCGATTTTGTGGCTATTGCCTCTACCCATTTGGAAACATAATCGACAGCGACTAATATGTATTGGTTTCCAAACGAGTTTGGTAACGGTCCCATAAAATCTATACCCCATACATCAAAAATTTCGACCTCAAGGATAGGTTGCAGAGGCATCATATTGCGCCGTGAAATTTTGCCTACGAATTGGCATCGTGTGCATGATTTGCAATATTCCACGGCGTCTTTGAAAAGAGTTGGTCAATAAAAACCACTCTGCAATACCTTTTCAGCCGTTTTCCTGGGACCAAAGTGTCCTCCACAAGCAAAATCATAACAAAAAGAGAGGACACTTTGTATATCATCGTCAGGTATGCATCGACGTATGATCTGGTCTGGACAACATTTGAACAGATATGGTTCATCCCAGTAAAAGAATTTTACTTGGGACAAGAATATATATCGATCTTGCTTGGACCAATGGGGTGGAATCTTCTTGGTCACAAGATAGTTCACAATGTCAGCAAACCATGGTTCACGCATCAATGCAAACAATTGCTCATAAGGTAATGATTCGTTTATAGGGCAAGAATTAGTTGGAGTGTTGGGCAGACGAGACAAGTGATCAGCTACTAAATTATCAGGACCTTTCTTGTCTAATATCTCAAGATCAAACTCTTGTAGCAAGAGGATCCATCGAATGAGTATTTTAAAGCAGCATGATCAGTGTATACTATAATTCGTGATCCAACCAAGTAGGAACGAAACTTTTCGAGTGCAAAGACGACTGCCAGAAGCTCTTTTTCTGTGGTAGAGTAATTCAACTGGGCATCATTGAGTGTCCTACTTGCATAGTAAATCACATGTGGCTGCTTATTAATACGTTTGACCAAGAACGACACCGATAGCGTAATCGGATGCGTCACACATAAGCTCGAAGGGTAAGCTCCAGTCTGGCGCATGAATAATAGGAGTGGTGGTAAGCGCCTTCTTGAGCTGCTCAAATGCTCTTAGACAATCATGTGCGAAATTGAATGGTACTTCCTTAGCTAGTAGATGTGTCAAAGGCCTAGCAATTTTGCTAAAGTCTTTGATGAATCTTCTATAAAAACCAGCATGACCAAGGAAGGATCATATATCTTTCACTGATCGTGGCGGTGGAAGATTAATGATGAGGTCTACCTTGGCTTTGTCAACCTCGATACCATTCTTCGAGATGACATGCCCTAGCACTATGCCATTTTTGACCATAAAATGGCATTTTTCCCAATTGAGTGTCAAATACTTTTCATGACAACGCGTGAGAGCTAACTCTAAATGATGTAGACACTCTTGGAATGAATCTCTTAAGATAGAAAAATCATCCATGAAAATTTCAAGAAATCGTTCAATCATGTCCGAGAAAATACTTACCATGCACCTTTGGAACGTGGCAGGTGCATTGCATAACCCAAAGGGCATACGTCTGTATACAAAGGTGCCAAATGGACATGTGAACGTGGTCTTTTATTGATCCTCCGGAGCGATGGAAATTTGGTTGTAGCCAGAGTATCCATCTAGAAAATAATAGAACTCATGTCTGGCCAACCGTTCCAACATCTGATCAATGAATGGTAAGGGAAAATGGTCATTCCTAGTTGCAGCATTAAGCTTCCTATAATCAATGCAGACTCGCCATCCCGTCTGCAAACGCATCGGGATAAGCTCATTTGTATCGTTCTTAACTACAGTGATTCCGGACTTCTTAGGCACTACTTGAACTGGGCTTACCCATGCGTTATCAGAGATAGGATAGATGATCCCATTATCAAGACACTTAAGAATATCCTTCCTTACAGCTTCTTTCATTACCGGATTCAACCTACGGTGAGGATCTCTTGTAGGTCGTGCATTGTTTAGTAAATGAATTCTATGCTGCACTATAGAAGAACTTATCCCCTTAATATCGGCCATACTCCAGCCTATGGCTTCCCTATGTGCTTTCAACACTGATATGAGTGCTTCCTCCTGAGCGTCAGTCAATTCTGCAGAGATAATGACTAGTAGTGTGTCGTGTTCACCTAAGAAAGCGTAGTTGAGATGACTCGAAAGGGTCTTCATCTCAAGCTCAGGTGGACACTCAATAGATGATCGTAACTGAACTCGTGGTTCAGTCATCAATGGCTCAGGTGGAAGTTCCCATTGAGTGGAAGACACATAATTAGATGACTCATCGAGCGTCTCCAAGAATACACTCTCATCAACTAAACCATTCAGCTCATCAAAGAGTTTCTCCTCTTGGTGCTCACTGGACAACCCTTGGATCATATTCACTTCTAGGGGCTCGTCATGTGGATCACTTGGTTGGCGCCCTAGATTGAATATATTCAAGTCAAGTGTTATATTTCCAAAGGAAAGTCTCATCGATCCACTCTGGCAATTAATAACAGTATTAGAAGTGGCCAAGAATGGACGTCCCAAAATAACTGGGATGCAATGGTGTGGATTCACCACAGGTTGAGTCTCGAGGACTATGAAATCAACTGGGAAGATAAACTCCCCAATCTTAATCAAGACATCTTCAATCTCTCCCATAGGTGTCTTCACAGATCTATCAGCTAACTATAACGTAATCCTTGTAGGTCTCAACTCTCCCAGTCCTAACTGCTGGTACACTGAATAAGGAAGCAAGTTGACACTTGCTCCTAAATCTAGTAAAGCCCTTTCAATCACTGTAGTCCCTATAGTGCAGGAGACAGTAGGACTTCCACGGTCTTTATACTTTACGGGTGCTGACTGAGAGAGGATGCTAGATATGTTAGCAGCTAGGAAGACTTTCTTTGGAACATTGGTTGTTCTCTTCTTTGTGCATAAATCCTTTAAGAATTTTGCATAAACAGGTACTTGTTGGATTGCATCAAGAAGAGAAACATTGACCTTAACTTGTTTGAATAACTCAAAGATGTGCTCCACCTGAGGATAATTTTTCTTCAATCGATTTGGATAGGGAGCCATTGGCTTATAAGTATGGTCAATAGGAGAATCAGAATTAGAAGGATCAGATTCTTCTGTCGTGCTAGTGGGTAGATCGTGGGATGATGATAATGATGAATCATGAGGTGATAATGGAATCGTGGTATCAGGGAGTGTAGCTTGCCGTGCAATAGGAGTGGAATCAGGTGGTATGGCTACGTGATTGTCAACCAGTTTGCCAGATCGAAGTTTGTGAATGGCATTAATTTGGTTGACATGCGACTGATTCAAATTTGAGGAACTGGCATTAGGATTTGTTATGGGTTGACTTGGAAAAGTGTCCTTGCCACGTTCACTCATTTGATTTGCTAGTTGTCCAACCTGCTGCTCTACATTCTTAATAGATTGAGAGTTCATGAGCAGGTGTTGATATGTTCTTTGAATAAAATCAGTTGACACTTTCATAAGATTCTGCATGTATGTATCAAGGTTGGACTGAGACTTGAGAAGATTTTCAACATTCTTCTCAAGTGATTGAAGTCGCTTTTCTTGATCATTATTAGACCCATGTTGTGGATATGAGTGGTTTTGTACAGGTGGTCTATTCTGGTTGTTCCCATGGTTTGAATCATTTGGGTGTTGATAAGCACCCATATTTGGTCTTGGGAACTGACCAGTAGCTGGAGGCTGCATGTTGAAGTTCGGGGCTCCCTTATATTGCCCTTGACCCCATGAGAGATTTGGATGGTTCCTCCAGCCAGGATTGTATGTTGTAGCGTATGGATTATTAACGGGTCTTTGATACATGGCGTTAGCCTGTTCAAGTGTGGGACCCATAGGATTTACTAACAATGGACACTCCTCCATAACATGATTGGGAGTTTCGCAATTAAAGCATGTGGGACTTTGGATTTGATTCACTTGACCCACTGATGGAGTACTAGGAGTCTCCAGTGCCTCAATTCTCCTTATAAGTGCTGCAATCTTAGTTTCGGCAGCTATAGAGCTGTCGACGCTATGGATCACACCCTTATATGCAGAAGTTGATATACTGGGCTTCTCAGTGGGAGTCTCCCACTGCATAGTCTTCCATGATAAGTCCTCAAGAAAGTCCCATGCTTCATTCTCGTTTTTCCTTATAAACTCCCCTTGACACATGGATTCCAGAAGAGTTTTGGATGTGTAATCAAGTCCTTCATACATGATTTGACACAACCGCCACTTTTTTATCGCATGGTGGGGGCACTGAGCTAATAAATTCTTGAATCGTTCTAAGTATTTCCAGAAGGGTTCTCCCGACACTTGACGGAATTGATTAATTTGATTTCAAATTTTTGCCGTCTTGTGTGTGGGATAATACTTCTTAAGAAACGCCGTAACGAATTCATCCCAAGTAGTGATTGAATCAGTAGGCACACAGTACAACCACTTCTTGGCATTATCCTTAAGTGCAAAGGGGATGAAGCGGAGCTTAATTGCGTCCTCCGATAAGTGTTGCAGTTTTATCATCACGCATACTTCCTGAAATTCACTGATAAAGAGATATGCATCTTCTGAATCAGAACCAGTGAATTTAGGAAGCATACTAATGTACTGCGGCTTCAACTCATAGTGATTACCCACTGCGTGTAGAAGTTTTATGCATGATGGAAGTGATGTGCGCAACGGGTAGCATCGATCCTGAAGGATCGGGATCGGTTGGTCCATCTTGGCTCTCATGAACAAATCTGATCTCACAAGTCGACCAAATTGATCACGGGTCCAATGTGGCATGAACCAGCTACCGTGAGTCTATGAGTGAATTTCCTAAACTAATGCAAGAAGTGGGGTGTAGTGGAGAGATAAAACGGTGTAATAGATATGATCAAATAAAAATATAATTTCTACTGTTCCTAATTTTGTTTATTTTTTTATATTTTTTTACAAAATCAGCGACACAAAATACAGAACTGGAGAAACTTTGGGACTCTATTTTACCTCTTTGGCTGCTAAATAGCGGTTTTGGCCGCTAAATACCGGCCAAACCAACGAGTCTGACTCTCTGGTTTCTCCTACGTGGATCTGAGGCTTTTTCGATCCTTTTTTTCTTCTTGTATCTGTACTTTATATTCCCTGCACACTCAACACACACTGTTAACCCGTAAAACGTCAGAAAAAGCAAGAGAAATACCGTCGATCCCTGGCAACGGCGCCAAAAACTTGATGTGATAATTTACTGCAAGCGCATAGTATCGGTGTAACGCTGTACAGGTCGTCCCACAGAGATCTAAGGTATTTTTGCGTTCCTTACTCTTTCTTTAGTTTAACGGACTAACCAAAAATTCTAGTTTGAACTTGAGTTAATCTAAATAGCGTAGGATCTAGAATCCACTAATTTCCAACCATGTTCTTACTTCTATTATCTTCTTCTATTTTAAAAATTTGATCTTTTTAGTTTAATTTTTATTTAAAGTGCCCTGAGCATGAGCTATCAAGTTGTGTGTAAGTATAACTCATCAAAAATACTACTTTTCATAAAAACAAACTAAATTCTTAGATAATTCCATGAAAAAGATAAAATCAACAATCTCAAACCCTAACTAAGTATAGGCTATCAAAAAACCTAATTCAAGTATAATCTATCAAAGTCTTAATCTTCGAGTTCTTATATTTTAATCTTTTTATAGAAAAATCATGTCTATATTTATTTTATTTAAGAAGAAAAATATTAGAAAGCAATTACATGGTGGATCCTAGCTTCATCTACATCCTAGAGCTAAACTAATTAGTTACTCATATTTTTAATAAGTAAAATCAAGTTTTTATTCATGAAAGCAAATAAATCTAATCTAGAAAGCAATAAAACATAAACTAGAAAGCAATAAACTCTATCTAGAAAGCAAATACTAAAAGCAATGGCTTACCTCTGGAGCACGGTATTATGGTCGCCACCCCTTCAGCAAAACCCTAATTTTATTAAATTAAAAACGAGTACAAAACTTCAGGATGCCCCCAAAATATAAGGATACGGCCAATATATAGGCCTCGGAAATCAAACCCTAATTCTAGCAGAACCACAAAACTATAAAATTACAATTAAGCCCTCGAAGAAATCTCCTCTGGAACAGCTAATGTTTGGCCGCTATTTGGCGGTGAAAACCGCCAATTGGCGGCTAAATAGTGGAAACATGGTCTGGATTTTCTTCTACAGGAGTCTCTTGTCTTGTAATCTTTATTTGCTTGACTGTATTTGACTTTTACCCTCTGTAGTAATTTAATCTTGTAGTCTCGCCCACTTTAGAAACTTTTGACTTTGATTTCCTACTCCAAATCTGATTTCATGCCGTCTCCTTGTATAAATCGGATTACCTGCAAAGGACACTGAAAATACCCGAGTAGCATTTATTTATATACAAAAAATAGATAAAATATGGGAGGAAAAATAAAATATATGATACTTATCATATATCCCTACTTGATATTGTTACTTAATGATTACTGTTTTTCATACATGTGCATATGATTTTACATCAATTCATATTTTACTTGTTAGTGCATATTGCACACTCCCTACGATACGAGCTTATTTCTTCACCACTTAGTTTAAATATAAATTTAAATAAGATTTTAATTTAGACTTGATATTTTATATTATAAAGATTTTCATGCACCTTTAGAAGGTATGTGTCTAAACCAAAAGACATGAGTGATGATGATTGGAAAAAAATTTGATAGAAAAGCTATTAGTTTTATTCGACAATGGTTGGATGATACTGTGTTTCATCATGTCTTCACTGAGAGTACATCACACTCTCTTTGAAAGAAAGTAGAGAGTTTGTATGAGAGAAAAACGGGTAACCAAGCTTTCTTAATTAGAAAGATTGTTAGCTCAATGTATAAAAATGGTTCTTCTATTGCTGAACCTTTGAATGAAATTCAAAGTATTATTAATCAGTTTTCCTCTATGAAAATGGTACTTGACGATGAGTTGCAGGTTTTATTATTACTCAGTTCAGTACCGGAGAGTTTGGAGACATTGGTGGTGTCTCTAAGTAACTCTGCACCAAAAACATAGTTTCTATGAGTTTGGTTACAAGGAGTTTGCTTAATGAAGAACTCAGATGAAAGAACTTGGACACATCACAGTCTTAAACACTTGTCATGGAGAATCGATGAAGAACAACATCAAAAGATAGAAGTACCTACTCCAGATCCAGAAGTAAATTCAGATCGAAGAAAGAAATTTCTTGCTACTTTTGCCACAAGAAAGGACTGCAGAATTCGAAAAAGAGATAAAAAAACAAAGTGTGAAGGAAAGTCTAAAACCCATAAAAATACTGCAGCTACAGCTGAAAGTGATTTAGTTGTATATGAAAGTAATGATTTATATCTTTGTATTACATGTCAAGATGCAGATTGGGTAATCGATACAGGAAGCTCATACATGCTACTCCACATAGAGATTTTTTACAACTTATCAAAGTGGAGATTTTGGCATTGTACGGATGGATAATAAAGACACTTCTCAAATTAAAGGCATGGGAGATATACATCTTGAGACTAATCTCGGTTGTAAATTAGTGCTCAAAGATGTAAGATACGTTCCTGATCTTCACTTGAATCTAATATCTGCAGGAAAGCTAGATGAAAATGTCCTTGACAGTACCTTTTGCAATGGGCATTGAAACTCACAAAAGGTTCTCTTATCGTGGTAAGAGGAAAGAAATGTTGTACTTTTTATAAGATATAAGCAAAACTGTGCAAATATGATGTGAATACAATAGAGCAAGATTCTTATATAGCATTGTGGCACAAGAGACTTGGCCACATGAGTGAGAAGGAAATGTAGATTCTTGCTAAAAAAACACCTGCCGAATATGAAAGGTACACATCTTGATATTTGTGTGCATTGCATAGCTAGTAAATAACATCGAGTTTTATTTGTTAGGAGTGGATCAAATAGAAACTTTCACTATTAGATTTGATGCACTCAAATATTTGTGGTCCTATAAAAGTTAAAATATTTGGTGGTACTCTTTATTTTGTAACTTTCATAGATGATTATTCCATAAAAGTTTGGGCTTATATTTTAAAAACTAAAGATTAAATTGCAGATGTCTTTAGAGAATTTCATGTCAAAGTGGAGAGAGAAACAGAGAGATCCCTTAAATGTATTCGATCAGAAAATAGTGGTGAGTATATCAGGCCATTCGACGAATATTGCAAGAGGAAGGAAATTCGACATGAGATGATTATTCCGAAGACCCCTGAACAAAATGGTGTAGCAGAAAGAATTAATCGCATTATCGTCAAACGGATTAGGTGTATGCTATTACATTCTAAATTGCCCAAACCTTTTTGGGGTGAGGCATTAAGGACTGCGATAGGCCTAATCAATTTATCACTCTCAGCTTCTTTAAAGGGTGATATACCAGAAAAGTTGTGGATAAAAAAGAAAGTCTCCTATAAATTCTTGAGAGTATTCGGCTACCGTGTATTCGTTCATATTCCTAAAGATGAAAAATTAAAACTTGATGGTAAGACAAAACAATATATTTTTCTTACCTGTGCAGATAAAAAGTTTGGCTACAGCTTATGGAATCCAGAAAATAAGAAGATAATAAGAAATAGAGATGTGATTTTTTTTTTAAGATCATACCATTGAAGATTTCAAGAAGAAAGAAATAATACAGTTTTCTATAAGCAAAGTTGTAAATCTGAATCCAGTCCTTCTCCAGTCACAAACGATGAAGGAGAAGTGTGAGAATATCAAGCAAATGTTGATACTCCTATTCAAGAAGAAGAGGGAGAGCAATCTACTACAACACAACCTTCAATAGCGCCTCAATTAAGGCAGTCTGCCAGAGATCGTTATCTTTCTAGCAGGTACCCAGCTAATGAGTGTTGGTAGTGAAAATTTCTAAGTAAATAGGGTTTTCCACAACAGAACGCGGAGCTAACTCTGTAGCTCCGCATTTGGCTATTTTTTGCCTCGCGTTTGAGCAAAACGCGGAGCTAATTAATAACTCCGCATTCTGATTCTTTAGCTCCGCGTTTTGGCGAGATTATCTCTGCATGAGCAGATAACCAGAATCTCAAATTGATTGAGATTATGATTTTGGCTTATCCAATACCCAAATTAAGTCCGATTAGAACTCTAAATCAAGAGATTTAAATCAAAACTAAGATATTTGATTAGAATCCTTGATGAGTACAAATTCTATTTAAATAGAAACTCTCATATAACCCTAAGGCTATAAATACCCTCTTGAGGAAGCCTTATGGATCTTTTTTTGGGATCATCTTCATCTGGAGCTTTTGAGCAGTTCGAGTTACGCACAGAGCCTTGAACGAATCAAGACCAGAGAAGATCAACTATAGTTGGCCTCCATCTTCAAGAGAAGAGTTCGACGTCAGATCATCCAAAGGAGCTACGCGATAGATCCTATCGCCACACAGATCCCACAATTCATTGTAAAAGAGAGCGATATACATATAAATCCTCTCGTTTGTTCTCTTTTTCTTTTGTTCACTTTCATTGTAAATCAAATTATTTCAATGGAAGGAAGGCAAGAAATTTTTGCTGCGAACAAACTGGCGACCACAGTGGGAGACGTCTCTTCCACTGATGAAGAGATCGTGGCGCAATCGGATGTTGATATGATTGGATCCGACGTAGATATGCTGGTCGTAGAAATTGACCAGCAGAATTATGAGGAGTATCTCTCCTCTGAATCAGGTAACCGGAACGAAACACGGCACTATCGTCGCGTGCGCTCCAATACCCGAAGAACGGGTAAAAAGGTATCCACCGATGAACGGCCATAGAGCTGTTGTTTTAGCAGGAAATCCTAACAGAGGATGGCCTCTCTAGTACCGAAGAAGGCATGGGAACTGGACTGATCAGAACCCAACTCCGAAATAGGAATCGGAGAGCTAGGTGGAAGGCCCTCAAAGCCCGAACGCGAGGCTAACTTCACTGAACGCGAGGATATGACCCCTTGCAAACTGGCTCGCGTTAATCGCAAGACCATATAGTACCGCATTAAACGCGAAGCTGTAACTTGCGTCAATCGCAAGGAAAAGCCAGTGTGTGATTCTCCACGCAAGGCTATTACTGGACTAAGCGATAAACGCGAAGCCAGTACTACTTGCGAGAAACGCAAGATTTTTGACACTCGCGATAAACACGAGGATAAAAATTCCTTAAAGCCAGTGTGTGATTCTCCATGCGAGGCTATTACTGGACTTAGCGATAAACGCGAAGCCAGTTCAACTTGCGATAAATGCAAGAATTTTTAACACTCGCGATAAACGCGAGGATAAAATCTCCTTAAAGCCAGCGTGTAATTCTCCACGCGAGACTATTACTGGACTTAGCGATAAATGCGAAGCCGATAGTACTTGCGATAAACGCAAGATTACTTACACTCGAGATAAATGCGAGGATAAAATTTCCTCACAGCCAGCGTGTGATTCTCCACACGAGGCTATTACTGGACTTAGCAATAAACGCGAAGCCAGTTCAACTTGCGATAAATGCAAGATTTTTGACACTCGCAATAAACGCGAGGATAAAATTTCCTTAAAGCCAGCGTGTGATTCTCCACGCGAGACTATTACTGGGCTTAGCGATAAACGCGAAGCCAGTTCAACTTGCGTTAATCGCAAAATTTCTGACACTCGCGATAAACGCGAGGATAAAACTTTCCTAAAGCCAGCGTGTGATTCTCCACGCGAGGCTATTACTGGACTTAGCGATAAACGCGAAGCCAGTTCAACTTGCGATAAACGCAAGATTTTTGACACTCGCGATAAATGCGAGGATAAAATTTCCACAAAGCTAGCGTGTGATTCTCCACGCGAGGCTATTACTGGGCTTAGCAATAAACGAGAAGCCAGTACGACTTGCGACAAATGCAAGATTTTTGACACTCGCGATAAATGCGAGAATAAAATTTCCTTAAAGCCAGCATGTGATTCTCCACGCGAGACTATTACTGGACTTAGTGATAAATGCGAAACCAGTTCAACTTGCGATAAACGCAAGATTTTTGACACTCGCGATAAATGCGAGGATAAAATTTCCTCAAAGCCAGCGTGTGATTCTCCACGCGAGGCTATTACTGGGCTTAGCGATAAACGCGAAACCAGTACGACTTGCGACAAACGCAAGATTTTTGACACTCGCGATAAACGCGAGGATAAAATTTCCTTAAAGCTAGCGTTGGATTCTCCACGCGAGGCTATTACTGGGCTTAGCGATAAACGCGAAGCCAGTACGACTTGCGACAAACGCAAGATTTTTGACACTCGCGATAAACGCGAGGATAAAATTTTCTTAAAACCAGCTTGCGATTCTCCACGCGAGGCTAATACTGAGCTTAGCGATAAACGCGAAGCCAGTAGTACTTGCGATAAACGCAAGATTCCTCAGCTCCGCGTAAATCGTGAAGATGATTAGCAAATTGTCGTTAATCGTAAAAATCGCGCTAGATGCCAAGTTGTGACTTGCGTTAATCGCAAGACTAAGCCAGCGTGCAAGAATTTTCTTCCACGCGGGGCTAAGATTCCAGAAGATAAACTTCTGAAGGAACGACAAGCCAGCGTAAAACGCAAGGCTAGCGTAGCAAAATGCGAAGCTAACTGCCAGCTCTGCGTAAATCAGCCATTATACAGAATAAAGGCTGATAAGTATAGCACAGATAACTTCACCAGTCATGGGGGTTACAGCAGGCTCCTGAACTCCTCCATCAGCCAAGTGGGCCCCATGTCCAAAATATAACTGAAGATTCTCTATTTTCTTAAATACTTGATCTCAGAGATTATTTGACGAGTAAAAAGAAAACGAGTCAAACTCAGTCGCATTCGACATGCCATTGCGAGCAAATAATATCAGCTGTACTGAATAGTTGCTGTTGTGGGAAAAAGAGGTAAAGGCGGTGACTTCAAACATAGTCGGTAAAGGTAAGAAGGCCATAGAAAAAAGACACGAGTCAGATGCAGATGATGAACAAGCTCGCCATCTTACACGACTCAAGTCAGGCGTTATCGCTCTTCGGAATTACAAGAAACTTTTAAAAAATTCTTATGATGATGACAGCGATAATTCAGCTATAACTTCCCCACAATCTTGTGCATCTTCCCGACCACGAAAATCAGCATTGTACGCAGTGGACAGGTCTGATGATATTGACCAGAGGATAGAAACCCAAGAGCAGATGATTCGAGATCAGCAAAAGGCCATTAATGACCTCAAACTAATGCTTCTAAAAGTGGTCGAAAATACTCAGAAGATAGCCGATGATAAGGCTAAAACTTCTTCGAAACCGCCACCTAAGACAAATGAAGAAACTAAAGAAGAAAAGGCTTATTCGATACATGAAGATGATGACAAATATTCTTTCCATGATCCTCCTTACGACGAAACAAGGGGAAGAAGAAACGGTCAAAAATTTTATTGAACGCTTCAGGAAAAAATCCGTGTATTGTCGACATGGCATGACCCAAGAAACTCTAGTAGAAACCTGTAAGCATAACTTCAGGACTGGCGTGCTGATAAGAATGGGAGCTGTAAAGTCTAAGAATTGGAAAGACCTGTTAAAGTAGGGAGAGCATACGGAAGATATAATTCGTCGAATTGAGAAATCTCGTGGCACGAGAAACTCTACGAATAACAGGCCATATCCACAGAATCCTAAAAATAAAGGAAAGCTGTGATGGTGTCAGTTGCAGATCCGAAACCAAAACCTCAGAATCCGAGAGGAGCAGGTCAAAATAAGCCCCGACAAGATAAAACTTATAAATTCAAGACTGAGCAGACCGGTACTCTATTCCATCTCCTCCTCAGAAAGGGCTTGCTAAAACTTCCGAAAAATAAAAAATCGGAAGACGTTGGTAAAACCAACGACCCTAACTATTGCCTGTACCATCGAAACGTCAGGCACCCAACTAAGGATTGCTATCCTCATAAGAACCGAATTCAGGCATTGATAGAAGTCGGAGTTCTCATACTTAAAGAGGAACAGAAGAAAGTTTCTGCAAATATGGCAACTTTAGTAGTAGGAATCAATGAGTTCCCTGCTACAGCGATCCCTGTACCAGTAGGAAAGCCAATATCGACACCAAGCACAGGCAACCCGTACTTGCAAGTTAGCCCCTTGGGTACGCTCCAAAACACAGCTGTGACAAAATCATTCTCATTGGCTAGCAGCCGGATTTGGCTGGATTTGCCGAAAATATTGACGATGATAAACAACATGCTTCTGCTATTCTCAATAGCCATTAGGATGGCTAATTGAGTGCTATAAATAAATTTTGTTGCCCAATACTGTTAAAGCGGCGGGAAGAGGAGATCAAACTCCTCGCCAACCCTATCATACTGGGGGTAAAAGTATGAATTAACTACCCAATGCTGTTAAAGGCAAATGGGAGAGGAAATCAATTCATCGACAACTCATCATGTTGAGGAAAATAGCATGGCTAGCCCAACTCAAACGGTAGTTGGTAAAGGCTAATCAAATTCGTTTATAGTTGGAGATTTGCTAAAAATCTCATAAATTCTGTCATATTAAGCTCTTACCTCTGACAGTATGATTTGGATTATTCCCATCTCCGTTCAAGTTATGCACATGAGCACTTGGACTAGGCATGCGCAATTGGGCACCTCTGTCGAAATCTGGTGATCCTGACCCGATCATCTTGGTATGTGCAGTTCAAATTAAGCATGAGAGCCTTTAACCACCTCCAATCAAACTCTAGGCATGTGCAATTAGGCGCTTCCGCCGAAATCTGGTGATCCTGACCCGATCATCTTGGTATGTGCAGTTCAAGTTACGCATGAGAGCCTTGAACCGCCTCCAATGAAACTCTATGCATGTGCAATTAGGTGCCTCTGCCAAAATCTGGTGATTCTGACCCGATCATCTTGGCATGTGCAGTTCAAGTTAAGAATGAGAGCCCTGAACTGCCTCCAATCAAACTCTAGGCATGTGCAATTGGCGCCTCTGCCGAAATCTGGTGATCCTGACCTGATCATTTTGGTATGTGCAGTTCAAGTTACGCATGAGAGCTTTGAACCGCCTCCAATCAAACTCTAAGGCATGTGCAATTAGGCGCCTCTGTCTAAGTTAAATGATTCTTATCCGATCATTTTAGGTACTAACAGTCTAAGTTACGCAAATGAGCCTTGGATTGTTTTACCGAAATTATGAACCATCTATTTGTTGAGCAAGCAAAATTCTTGAAGCCAACAGATAAAAGAGTCAAAAGAGTTATCTTTATTCATAAAGCAAAAGGATTACAAAAGAAGAGGGAGTTATAGCTCTCCCAAAAGCTTCAACCTATTCGTCGACTCATCAATAACTCGACGACGAGTCTCCTCCACGGAGTGTTGAAATTCCCTGGTTCACATGCAAAAGATCTCCTCTGCAAATGTCAGCTACGATCTGTTTAAGGTTCTTAGTAGATCATCTGAAGATACTGCTACAATAATCCTAATGAATATGCACAAAGTTGAATTCGACATGCTACAGGCCCTTATGCATCATTTCTATCGCTCTGGAAAGCGACAGAAATTGTCATCCAACAGAAATGGTCCTCAAGAAAACTTAATGAGCTGCCGCAGAGTTCTTGTAACTCCTTCAAAAGTTTACTTTTTAGAGTCAGGGCTTAAAACCTGTAACTATGTTGTAAAGTATATGCTTCTGGCTTCCTTAGAGTTACTTTTGCTGATGAAGACTGGTAGAGCCACATGCACTCCTCTTCAAAAAGGATCTGGTCTGAATACCCCACTACAAAAGAAGAATAAAAAGTTAGAAAAAACTCGAAAAATCTTCTAAGTATAAAAATGCGGAGTTAAAAAATAATTTCGTGCGCAGTTGAGGAAATAGCCTTGCGTTGAAATGCGACTGCTAGTCAAAATAGTCTCGCGTTGAAACGCGACTGCTAGTCAAAATAGCCTCGCGTTGAAATGCGACTGCTAGTCAAAATAGGCTCGCGTTGAAACACGACTGCTAGTCAAAATAGTCTCGCATTGAAAACGCGACTGCTAGTCAAGATAGCATCGCGTTAAAATGCGACTGCTAGTCAAAATAGCCCTGTGTTTCAAACGTGAGGATGACGCGATAGCTTCCCGTAAGAAGAAGACCAGAGTTCTTCGTCTTCTGCTTTCTTCCCAAGCCTTACGGCCGGAGAACGGCGATCTCGCCGGTTAAAAAATGGTTGGTCGGTTAAAACCGAGCCAAAACACTCAAAAATTGTTCTAAGGAGTCCGAAAAGTTGAGATTTCCACCTCCAATGGGCGCGGCATGAACTGGTTCGCCACTGTGTCCGCTCCCTCGGTCGCTGCCGCCGCTGCTAGTGCCGGCTGCCGATCGTAAGGAGGCGCGCGACACCGTACTCTTCTTAGATGACATCCTAATAATGAAAATCTATGGAAAATTAAACGAAGTCCGATCAAAGACTGCTCGTTCACATGAGTCGCTCAGCGCCTGAACTCTAGATTTCTGGATTCTTCGAATGAAGAAAGGAAAAAGAGTTAAAGACTCTATTTAAAAGAGAGAACCCACCTCTTGGTATTCGGCGCAAGGTTCGGAGTAATTACTGAGCTATTACTGAGTAATTACTGAGCAATTAATGAGCAGTTACTCACTAAAATGCGAAGCTGTTTTGCTCCACGCAACTATGCAAAACGCGAAGATGACTTGGTATTCTAACTCCGCATTTTCAGATTGAAGATTTAAAATATTTCAAAATTTGCTAAATTCTAAGCCATTTTGAAAACTTTGAAGGGGGTTCTGTTGGCAGTAAAAATTTCTAAGTAAATAAGATTTTCCACAACAGAACGCGGAGCTAACTCTGTAGCTCCGCGTTTGGCTATTTTTTGCCTAGCGTTTGAGCAAAACGATGAGCTAATCAATAACTCCGCGTTCTGGTTCTTTATCTCCGTATTTTGGCGAGATTATCTCCGCGTGAGCAGATAACCAGAATCTCAAATTGATTGAGATTATGATTTGGGCTTATCCAATACCCAAATTAAGTCCGATCAGAACTCTAAATCAAGAGATTTAAATCAAAACTAAGATATTTGATTGGAATTCTTGATGAGTACAAATTCTATTTAAATAGAAACTCTCATATAACCCTAAGGCTATAAATACCCTCTTGAGGAAGCCTTAGGGATCTTTTTTTCTAATCATCTTCATCTGGAGTTTTTGAGCAGTTCGAGTTACGCACAGAGTCTTGAACGAATCAAGACCAGAGAAGATCAACTACATTCGGCCGCCATCTTCAAGAGAAGAGTTCGACGTCATATCGTCCAAAAGAGCTACTCGATAGATCCCATCGCCATACAGATCCCACAATTCATTGTAAAAGAGAGCGATATACATATAAATCTTCTCGTTTGTTCTCTTTTTCTTTTGTTCACTTTCGTTGTAAATCAAGTTATTTTAATGGAAGGAAGGCAAGGAATTTTTGCTGCAAACAATGAGTATGTCCTGGTTACTGATATAGGTGAACTAGAAAGTTACCATGAAATACAAGAAGGTAGTCAAAAGACTGAGTGATCAAAATGTATGAAAGAGAGAATGGATTTTTTGCACAAAAACCATACATATGATTTGGTAAAATTATCAAATGGAAGGAAGGCATTGAAAAACAAGTGGGTGTTCAAGATAAAGACCGAAGAGAAAAACTCATAACCATGATATAAGATAAGGTTAATCGTGAAAGATTTTGGCCAAAAATAAGGAGTTGATTTTGAAGAAATTTTCTCTCCTGTGGTAAAAATATCATCAATTCGTCTCGTTCTTGAAATGGCTGCAAATATGGACTTGGAGATCGAACAAATGAACGTAAAGACAGCTTTTCTTCATGATAATTTAGAGGAAGAGATTTACATGGAGCAGTCTGAAGGTTTCAAAGTTAAACGTAAAGAAGAGACCTGGAAGTTGAGAAAGAGTTTGTATGGATTAAAACAAGCATCTCGGCAATGGTATAAGAAATTTAATTCTTTTATGGTGGATCGCTATAAGAGAACAGTTTCAGATTATTATGTTTACGTCAAAAGGTATGATGGTGATTTCATTATATTATTGCTCTTTGTTGACGACATATTGATTGTAGGTCAAGACATGTCCAAAATTGATAAGTTTAAGAAGGCTTTAAACAAATTATTTGCCATGAAGGATCTTGGAGCAGCACAATAAATTTTGGGGATACATATATCTCGCGACAGGAATGCCAAAAGGTTATACTTGTCGCATAAGGCCTACATCAATAAAATACTAAAAAGATTCAATATGAACAAAGCAAAACCAATTGGTACTCCATTTGCAGGACACTTCAAACTAAACTCTGAGAATGTCTCAAAAACGAGATGGAAAATGAAGAAATATAAAGAGTTCCACATGATTCAGCAGTCGGTAGTCTAATATATGCAATGATATATATTAGACCAGATATAGCATATGCAGTTGGTATTGTTAGTAGGTTCCTTACAAATTCAGGTAAATAATATTGGGCTGCACTTAAGTGGATATTAAAGTACCTAAGAGGAACTTCCAAAATAAGTGTTTACTTTATAGAAAATAAGTCGGTACTAACAGATTATACTGATACAGATATTGCAAGAGATATTAACTCAAGAAAGTTTACATCTGGTTATTTGATTACTTTTGCAGGGGGAGTTATGTCTTGGCAATCTAAGTTGCAAAAATGTATTGCCTTGTGAACTACAAAGGCTAAGTATATTGCTATTATGGAAGTTTGCAAAGAGATGTTATGAATAAAATGTTTTTTGTAAGAACTAGGTATGACACAAAATACCTATACAGTCTATTGTGATAGTCAGAGTGTCATTCATCTCAGCAAAAATACAAATTTTCATTCTAAATCCAAACACATCAATGTGAGATATCACTAGATTAGAAATATACTTGATGAAAAATTATTGCAGTTTGAGAAAATTTACACCGACAAAAATGGAGTAAATGTGATAACAAAAATGTTATCTAGAGAAGAGCAGGGTAGCCGGTATGGACTCTAAGTAGAATTCTAATTCATCCCGTTTTTGGATTGGAGAGGGAGATTGTTAGAGTTAATTCAACCCCAAAAATACATTAATTGAGAAAAATTAAGAGTATGATTATGTGAGAATGATTAGGTGAAGGAAGATTAGATGACATAGTTAAATGGTTGGTAGAATAGTAAAACATATGAAAAATACTGTCCACCAAATTTGAAAATTAATAATGTTTTTACAGTATAATTTAAGTTATAAATATGTGCTCTCAATTGATTCCATTCATCATCCATTTATGAAAAAAAAAGTAAAGAGAAGATAGAGAAAGGAAGATACGAGAGAAGAAACTCGGTGTGCTCTACGAGATACTCTCTTCAAATAGTATCCATTACGGTGTTAGTCTGGTGATTCTATTACAGACTATAGTTCTCTAATAAGTTTAGAAGTTTTTTTCGTATTGGAGGTAATATTATATCACTCTCTATTTTCTATATATTGCTGAGTTTTCTGGATAAGACTCGGAAGACTGTACTATTTATCTGTAATAGTAGAATTCGCTTTTTGATTGTTCCGTGATTTTTCCCGTAATGATTTTTCACGTAAATATTGTGTGTCATTTATGTCATATTGATTTACTTATATATAACTTTTTGTTTACGTACAAGTCGGGATATTATTATTTTTTCCAACAATTTTAACGGACAAGATCAGGGGATCCCTCAACATTTGGGCGTGCTTTTAAATAGGGAGAAGGTTCGAAAAGTTCAATTTTTTATTAAGATGATGAGCGTACACAAAGCTCAGTTGTGATTTCTTTATTGGGGAAGCTCAGTTGTGATTTCTTTATTGGGGAGTTTGGTGATGATGGCATACTTCTGCACTATTATATCCTGCGTGAGGGTGAGAAATGCATTCAAATCTTATAAGTGGACGATTTTGGAGGAATTCTCGTGCATTATCTCCGTTAGTTGAATGCAGAAACAGTTACTTTCTCAAAGATGGCAGTTTCGAAGTATAGTGTTGGTTGGCTGTAGAATGTGATCTCAACACGAATTATGCCTTAAATTAATTCTGCGTGGAACTCACTTGATTTGTTGGTCATTTGTTAATCTAGTAGTCTAGCATGCTGCTCTCAACTATCACACTGGGTGCAGTGCTGAGTCAGTTTGTGAGAGCTCTGTTCGGCTGCATGGTGATGCAGAGAACTCTTGGCTGCTTTCTGGTAGCATATCAGGTTTGGGAAAACTCCATTTCTGCCTAGGTACGTAAGCACTGCAGCAACCATCACTTCGACTCAATTAGGTTCTCTTCTCTGTGGTTTAAGCTGTAATGGGACGTGCTTTGGTGAATAGGGCAGTCATATTCCACCTTTCATGTTTGCACCATTCTCAAACGTCTGATTGGCCTCCCGTTATAAATGGAGAAAGAGACTGAAGAATATATCGACCAATTACCATCTTTGAGGTTGTACCAATCAACTTAAGGTGGGTGCAATGCCATTTATGTTCGTTGGTGGTTTTTGTCCTGGCGACGTGCATGTGGAAGAAACAGTGGAGTTCTTTACTATGAAGAGAAATTGAAATTAAAGATTACTCTAAGGGAGCCTTTCGAGTCCGTTCACATCGAAATTCCAACACACGAAATTATAATTTGGTGGTGTGAGATGAATGGTAACCCATCATAATAATAAAGATCAACATTGTCCTTAGCTAAATGTCTATGATATTATCGAAGTTGGTTTTTTCCATGTGGGTGGAACAAGTTATTCGACGGACTCGGGTAGCAATTATAACCTTGCAACCAACTAGACACAGAATAAAAGCTCAGGTTCCTGTTGCAGAGTGCCTTTTAGCAACGAGACGAAACCCCATGTCGCTCGCAAGCATCCAGACAAAAAACATCAGTCTTCTCATCTTCTCATAGAAAGAAAAAGTTAATTCCCAATCTGTTCCTCACGGGTCCCACGAAGGAAAACGCCGCCTATTCTTTACTTGGTTGGTAATGCCATAGATTCTCCAGTTTCTTTGCCATTTTACATCGACTCATTTCTTCTTCTTTTTTGTTTCTAGTGTGTGTTTGTTTGCATTATACTATTTCAATTGTTTGTTTGGACATGAAGGAAATGGGACGTTACTTTTATTAGAATTATATGAATTCTAGGTGAGAATCTTACTTTTACTTTTCTCTTCACTTTATTTTTCTAGGAGGAGAGTTTACGAAGTTCTACGAACAAGATAAAATAATATATTTTATTCACTTTTAATGATTACTTTACAATATAGTATATGTAATAAATAAAATATTATAATAATAATATTATATTAAATAATAAAATAATATTATTTCTAACTCCTTATTTATTTTTTAATTTTAAATTTTAATACACAAATACTAGAATTATATTGAAAATAGTACTGTCTAAATTAATCTAATTTTAATTTTCTTTCCTCCTGCCTCAACTTTCAACATCCAAAGATCCCCTAACTGAAGTTTGAATGAAAACATTGCTTGTCAGAGAAAAGGAGCTCCTCGGGATGCCACTGGTCAGTCAAAGTGACAGAAGCAAAGCTATTTGGTTAGCAAAGCTCTGATATTTCTATGCTTAGAAAAAGCTCTGATATTTCACCGAAGTATCAGGAAAAATGGCCAATGGAGCAAAAATTTTAGAACCTGGACAATTTAATAGGAATAATAAATATGACACATATAAACTGAATGGTATTTACAAAACACGAAGGCAGAGGAGAAATCCCCTACACTTCGTACTACACAATGGTCTCCTCCACTTCCCTCTCTCTCATATACAAAGGCCAGTGTGGAGAAATTTATTCCAGCAGGGAGCTAGCTAGCTATCCACATCAAGTAACTATATCCGTATCCTGAGTGAGTGAAAAAAATATAACAGAAACCAGCTGAGCTTTGGTGCCAACACCTAACTACAAGGCGACATCATCAGCTACAAGCTGGTTTCAACCTCCACTACTCTGTGTCTCGGAACAAAAGTGCCTAACTAACTACCAACTGTAAGTAGTTGGCAGCCCAAAATAGATTAAGGCATCCCAAAAGCCCGGGGAGGAACTCCGGGGGACCTCTGCAGGCATCCCACTGGTAGATTCCCTCTCACCGGGGCGATGGGGATTTTGGCGATGATCATCTAGATGAAGACGACGATCATGCCTGTGACTGAAGATCCTTGGAACTGATGAAAGTCCCGTGGAATCCGTATGGAACTCTGGATGGTAACTTCACTGAGGCCTCCAGCCTCATGTCAGATGCATTCACAATCCTCAGCTCGGACTCTAAAGTCTTTTCATTGTGGACAAAGGCAAGGACATAGCCATCGTCCTCCCTTGGTGAGCCAGCACCGCGGGGGACAAAGTAGGGCTCGCCACCGTAACTGTCGTCGCCGTAGATGAACTTTCGGACCTCTCCAGTGACTAGGTCCACTTTTGCGAATCCTGAAACCTTAGGCCATGGCTCGGCGATTGCCAAGTAGGCATACCGGGTCTTCCGGCCTAGCCGGTTCCGGTTCACCATCCCTGCCTCCAAATTCACCTGCTCTGATTCTGATATAATTGGGCGACGAGTCGATTTGCCAGTCTTCAGGTTCAGTCTGATCTCTGATAGGACGCTCTTCAAGCTCTCCTCGCATTCATTGAAGATGGAGTCGGCAGGGGTCATGCAGGAGCCAATAACCACCACCTCGCCAGTCTCCTCGTCCTCCCACGCATTCCAGAGGTGGAAGCAGAAGCATTCAGGGACTTCGACCCACTTCATCTCCGTCGCATCCTTTGCATATTTGGGAAGAATTCCGAACCGAGAGATCTTCTCCTTGTCGTAGACTACCGGAGAGCCGCCACGGATCATCTCCTGCAGTTTGAAAACCACCTGCTGGTCGGGGACCACAACAAAGTTCTCGGTGATGGCAAAGTCGTGCATCATGGTGGGCTGTTCGAGGGGAATCTCGACGTCCGGGGACTTCTCGCCATTCGGAGCGAACCTGAAGTACTTCAAGTACGGCTTCTGGATGACATCGTAGCTGAGCGCGAACATCTCTTTGGAAACAGGGTCGACCTTCGGATGAGCAATCATTGCAGAGTCGAGCTGGCCATTGAAATCATACCTTCCAACGGTCTCGAGATCGCCAGACTGAGTGATTCTGACATGATAAGGGAGATCGTCTTCAGACATGGCGAGGAGGCGGTCATTGAAGTAGATAAGCCCGGCGTTTGCTACCCCTGTGCCATGTGAGGGATCGACGAGCCCGAACAGCCCTCTTGCATAGAACAAGAGGAGGCGGGCGATGCCGGAGTGGCCGTGGAGCTCCCCAATGGCCTTGGGGAAGACAGGCCGTCCAATCGCCCGCTCCTGGCGGAGGCGCTCAGTCTCTGTGAAGCGGCAGCAGTAAGAGGCCTGGCCGTTGCGTATGTGCACGGCGTGAACCATGCCGTCGCCGTCGAAGAAGTGGTGGCCAGCCACAGGATCGAAGAGGGGGTTGGCGCCGTTGCGGACGTAGACGCCGTTGATGAAGTGGGGAATCCTGCCGGAGACAGGGAGCTGGTGATGAGGAGCCTGCTCGCCAACTGGAGCAAAATTTCCGGCAATTTGGACTGCAGGGTCTGCGGTCTTCGGCAACGGGTGGGGCTTTTCAAGGACGTTGGAGATGGCGTCCTCGACAGCATCCAAAGCTGCAGCGGCGGCCCGCTGGAAGACGTTCCACTTGGGCTTGGGGGCTGCGGCAGTTTTCAGGGGGTCAGACCCGGTGGGCTTTGTGATCTTGATGGTACGCTCTTTGATGATGGGAGAAGGGTAGTAGGAGGGGGAGGACTGGATGGGGAGGTCCAGTACGGAATGGCCGGAGGTAGAGGAGCAGTGGATTCTCTGGTGGTTTCTTGTAATCCTTTTGATGGATTTACAGCGATTGAGGTCTAAAGGAGATTGGAATTGATTAGTAGCTGTAGAGGCCATGACTTTTGCGATGGGATTCAGAGCTTTTTTGTGCGTATTTTGGCTTTGGTTTAGGTTCAAGAGAGTAGTAAGAAGAAGACTGCTATGAGAGTGGCTTGAGATGAGGAGGTGGGGGTTGGGGATGAGGGGGGTTATATAGAGTTTGGGAGAGCTTCTCTTCGACGAGAGGGGCGACACATAAGAGAAGCCCACGTGGTGGATGGTGGGGATAGCGAAAATGGGGGTTGACAGGGATTATTAATTAGTTGATTAATTTAGAAAATAGAGACATACAGAGAGAAGGATAAAAGAAATTTGGATTTATTTTTTTGGAGAGAAAAAATTGGTAAAAAGAGTGGTAGTGTAACGTGTTAGGTTCTAGTGACACGACGACCGTGGTAGGCTCAGGTGTCTTTCTGTGTTGTGATGGTCCCGATTCTCTCTCTCTCTCTCTGTGTTATAACTTCGCTTCCTTGAATTGACATCCCACATGCCCCTAGCTAGAGCTATTTCTGAAAAATGCTTGTTTCCATAATTTTTACTTACCTAATTCTCGACTGCCTCCCGGTAGAATAGCGTCATGAGCAGCCTCATTTGGATTCGATTAAGGTTAAATTGATGTTTAGCTAGGAAATTATTGTGATCGGTTTAATATTTGTTGTGCTACACGTGGGAGAGCGTGCTTTAATTGTTTTGGAAAGAACCGAAGGGAGAGAACGTTTTAAAGGGCGTGAGCATCCGGTGGCTCGCCGTGCAACACGAGTCGCGGAAATGTACAGGGAAACTAGAATAAAAATGAGATAAGTGTGTTTGGTTTGGAAGAAAATGGAAGAAAGAAAATGAAGAAGAAAATAAAGAGAAGGGTTATTTAGTGGTTTATTCCTCAAATCTTTATATATTATGATTTAGTCCCCCATATCTTCATATTTAGGATTTAGTCCCCTAAATCTCCTAAGTTACTACAATTTAGTCCCTCTCGCTAACTTCCTTTAATTTTTGACCTGATATTACCATTTTACCCCTTATTATTCATTTTTTCTCTTCCTCTTGTTTTCCTCTTTCTTATCTTTTTCTTCATTATTCCTCCTATCTTCTCCTTTTCTTCATTATTCCTCCTCTCTTCTCCTTCTCTCTTCCTCTTCTCTTTTCCCATTCTCTTTTTCTAATGGAAAAAGAGAGGAGGAAGAGAGAAGGAAGAAAAATAAGGAATAATGAAGAAAAGAAGAAGAAAGGAGGAGAAGAAAGAAGAAGAGAAAGAATGAAAAAGAAATGGTAAAATGGTAATATCATATCAAAAATTAAAGAAAGTTAGGGCGGAGGCTAAATTGTAGTAACTTAGAAGATTTGGGGGACTAAATCCTAAATATGAAGATTTGGGGGACTAAATCATAATATATAAAGATTTGAAGGACAAACCAGTAAATACTCCTAAAGAGAAAAGTAAATACTCCTAAAGAGAAAAGAAAAGGAAAGAAGATGGAAAATTAATTTTTCCTTGATATTTGATTAATATTTTTTTATTTTAAATTTTCTCCCAAACCAAATAATAGAAAATATTTCTTTCCTTATTTTATTTTATTTTCCTTCATTTTCCATCAAACCAAATGGAGCCTAAAGAATAAAGAGAATGCGATAAAAATGAGGAATAGTCTACGGTAAAAAAAAAGTGAAACTTGAACGTACAGTAGAAAATTCCGCTTATGCTAACTACAAATACTAAGAAAATATAAGCATATTTGGTGAGATTTTTTAATCTTGAATAGAATTATGTACGAACTTAAATGTTAGAAAGCCTCTGTGTTTGCCTCCTCCCTTCCATGTAGAATGCCTTCTGAGTCTCATTTTCGACCTTGCATCTTTTCTCCAATATTTTTATATACATATGAACAAAAGAAATTTGATCTACTTGAATTGTATTGTCGGCAAAAGAAGAAGAATGAGTGCAACTACAACCTAATAGATTCCCGGAAAGCTTGTCACCAGATGGATAGTGATGATCACTTTGATTTTGATTTTGTTGCTTACCACACAGAAGTAGTGTGGTTGACATAGTAATTATTTTTTGAGGAGCAGTTTGACATAATAATCTTGAGGACAAAGAAAGAGTATAATATGATTTCGCGTAGCTCAAATAATCGAATGACACATTTCACAAAATTACAATTTTGAAAAATCTTTAGGTTTTTGCAAAGAGAAAACTGTTAATATGTTTCAGGATATTTGGACTGACAGGTTCATTAATATGTAAAAGATTTTTGAGTTTTTTGGAAAACTTTTCTTCTTTTTGAATTTTTCGGAAAATGTTAGCTCTCTCTCTCTCTCTCTCTCTATATATATATATATATATATATATATATTCCAATATTTTTTAGGTTTTCAAAAGGATTTAGTCCTGCATTGAGGTGTTGATTTGGTTCTATGAATGAATTTTCTTTTTCAGGTGAATAGTTATTGAAATTAATATATCGGCTACCATTTTATTTTTATTTCTGAGAAAATTCAATAGAACAAATGTGTACTTTGTTAGTTTGTTCTATTGTTTTTTCCACCCTAACTTGTCGAATAAATTGTGGTTAATAGTACATTGATTTGTGTCCGGTTCATGATGGACATGCCTAGCAAACTGCTTTTGCATATTATTCAAATTAGTTTCAATTTTTATTATCTCGTATTTTCAAAATGGGATACTGCAAAGAGACATTTGTTTTAGCTTTTTTAACCCTTTTTTTCAATAAAGAATTAGTTCTATTGCTCTTAGGAGACCTCTATTTTCTTCCTTGCCGGTGTGTACTTATAAACCAACCAACCAACTCTCAAGATGCTTATTGAAACCAAAGTTTAAATAGCATCTTTATCTTCTTTTTGTTTTACAAATCATAGTTTATTCTTGTAAACCATGCTTTTTCTAAATAACAATTTTTTTCTACAAAACTTTGCTTAGTATCTTCCCTACTCCTCTTTAACTTTGCTTCTAGAGTTCTCGTACTGTGTTTCAAAAACTAATTTCCCAAGCATATTTGTGGAAATTTCACTTTGAAATAAGTTTCCCTACTATTTGTTTATTTTTCCGAAACAAATTTCCATGTGATTTAATTCTGCTAATTTCCAAGTTTAGACGGTATAAATTCCTATTCCGCGTTGACGAGATGAACATAAAGTTTCAATCACATCAACACAACACTGTCGGCGGTGTTGTCTGTGCGGGTGTGCGGGTGTGCTGGTATTTGAGGGTCCCACCCACCAAAATTAAAATTTGGAGGTCCCCCACTTCTCCTCACAAAGTGCGGTTCTTACTATATTTAACGACTTAATCCCTCACCGCCCAAGTAGCTGACAGACAAAAAAAAAAAAAAACCTAAACAAAAGAAAATGAAAAAGATGTGTTAGTTCTTGTCATTTCAACGCGTTTCTTTAAAGGTGACGTAATTACAGTGGAAAAGGTTGCTCGCTTTCCCTCAAATTTCCTAACCTAAATGATAAGTGAAAAATCTCCGGTTAGTTATTTTGGGACTTCAATTATGTCTCCGTGGGCCATTTGTCTCTTAATCAAAGGATTAAAAACGAGACTAAGTTTGCCAGCTTACGACTAAATATAGGGTGCATTTGGCTACGTGGAATGCTTGCATTCATTTATTTATTTTTAATAAATTGCTTTCCTTCGGAGTGTTTCAAATGGAAAGTGATCTGCCTTTCAGCGAAGTGGAGCTCCGACTGGACTGTGCTGCGCTTTATCGGAGTCTAAACCGCGTCCTTGGATTAGCCTCGCAATTAGGATTTAGGCGAGTCGAAAGCGAAAGATATACTTTTTATTAAATTAAGGAAGGTTTGGGGGTTTTGTTCTGACCCTCAACCAAACTTTTGTGATGTGTTGGGGTTAGCTAGGTTTCTATCCTTGGTAAGATGATTGTCGGGTTCGTTACTTAATTTTGTTATGTCAAAGTAGTGTGTGTCTATACATATATAGAGAGAGAGAGAGAGTTGATACTACGTAAATTTACTATATTTCTATTTTGATTTTCTTGAGCACCGCAAAATATGGAAGTGATGGCAATGTGATATCTTTCTAAGCGATATATGTTGCCTCTTTAGTAAAATAGGATAATATTTTGCCTTTATCTATTTTTTTAAAGCAAACTATGGAATCAAAAGGTCTTGTGAGCACCATTAAAAAAGAAATCAATGATGCACATAATCAATATAATTATACAATGGAGACAATGTTGAAGTAGATTTTATGCCTTAATGAGTATAAGGTCTGATTACTTAATATCTTTTTTTTTTTTTTAAATTCCTTCTATTTTATGCTACAATATTGTTGTTTGCCTAATTTCTTACTAGTTGTTATTGTCATTTTCATTGTCATGTGCTGTATTTTCTCGCTCACTTATTTAACATTGATATGTAGCAAGGACAATTATAGCAGTACGAAAGATATCTTCCACATGAAAGTGTATGAAAGCAAATAAAGCCAGAGTTAATGTGTCGATATAATTTTCAACTCTCATTTCATTCTCAATATAGTATGTCATTTGGTGTTTTCATTAATTTTATAACAAGAAAAATAACCTATGACAGCCATCTTCAGAAATGATACATCCACGTACACCAAGTGTATGACATAACTAATTATCTTATTTAAGCTCATAGAAGACTTGTTTGTCTGTCGGCAATTCACATTACAGGTTATTAGACTCATTATTTTTTATGTGAAAATGGATTATAGCCCATTCGACAATATTTCATGCCCCGAAAAGGACGATATCCTGTTTCATTGTTTTTCATTTCTTTTTAATGATATTATTTTTTTGAGTCAATATCATGGTAAAAAAGATCTTTGTCTTCTATTAATGAGCATAATATAATGATAATTTTATCTTTGATTCTTAAGGATTGCTAATTTTATCTTTGATTCTTAAGGATATCGATTGGAAGATTTAACATGTATAATATTCTGGTTAAAATTCGTATTATTGAAAAAACACATAATCTTGCATGGAGATGCTAATACACAATCTTTTCCAGCAACCCAAATCATACTAATGATATTCTATTTATTTCAAGAATCAAAAATGATTTTGCTACACATCACTGATTACATCAACAAGTAATTTAACTTGTTTGGGTAGGAAAAAAATTCTTGCACACGTATTTCTTTCCATCGCCACAATTTTTTTCCTTTTGAGTGTTTTTGTTGCTTCCAAAGGATCTCATCTTTCTTGTATCTGGGCACGTGGAGAGCTTTACTTAAGAGCTAGATGCATATGAAGTGAGGATCTCAATTATGTGGAGTCAATGTGTCACTGACTTAATATGTGGTTAGTGGCCAAAGAGAATTTAGGTAGTTTGTTTAGTTTTCTTTAATTAAGGAGAAATTATAAGATGTTTGTAGAGCGAGAAAAATTATTCCCGCACGAATGCGAGTCCGAGTAGGAATCTGAGTCCGAGTCCTAAATCCGAGTCAAAATCCATGTTCGAGAAAAAAAATGGCCACCGTTCGAGGTTGTACCAGCCTCGCAGCTGCGAGGCTGCACCAGCCTCGTGCCGCGAGCCTGACAACAGCCTCGTGTCCACGAAGCAGAAAAAAAAGAAGACCTTTTGGTCAGATCTCTCTCGTGCGCAAGAGTTTGAACCTCCTCCAAGATCAGAAGAAAAGAAGAACGAGCTCGCCTCCAACTATCGACATTAAATCGTCAATGGGGAAAGGACTGATCCCAATAGTTACATCGAATCCCACGATTTTATGTAAAAATAGAGCGACGATCTATAAGTCATTTCTGTCTGTTTGATGTATAAGTCCTTTCTGTCTGTTTTTTTTCTTTATTTCTTTTCATTGTAATCAAATCGAAAAAGAGAAATTTTTATAATCTATAATTTTTCTCGATTCAATAGAAATGGAAAGATCCCTTATTTTCCCTAAAAACAGACTGGTGACTACAATGTGAAAAATCTCATATACTGAAGAGGAAATGGTGATCTAATCTGACGTCAATAGGATTAGAGAGATGATAGAGAAATTGGTGAGCGAGGTCGAGCTCGGCCCAAAATGTTCAAAATCATAAAAGATGACCTGATAGTTTTAGATGATAAGAAAATGTTGATCCATCAACAGCCACTTGGATTTTCAAACTCTGGTCCATCAGAACTCGCTGCATATGACGCTAAAGGAAAACTTACCACAGTATAAAAACGGACTCAAATTCGCAACCGGAATCGAAGGGCGTGCCGCAGATCACTCAAAACTCGTTTTGCATATAAGGCTCAAAATCAACCTAGCACAAGTAAAAAAGGATGTTAGGCTCAAAAACAGCCTAGCATAAAGCAAGGAAGACGCTATGCTCAAAGTCAGCCTAGCACTCTTCAGTCTGGCCAGCCTAGCACCCATCAGTTAGTCAAAAGGCAGCCTAACACCCATCAGTTTGACGAAAGACAGCCTAACACCCATTAGCTTGGTAAAGGCTAGTCTAACACTTTTCAGTCTGGCCAGCGTAGCACCCATCAGCTGGGCTATTAGCTTGACAAAAGGCAGTGTAGCACCCATCAGTTAGGCAAAAGACAACCTAGCACCTATTAGCTGAACAAATCTCAGTCTGGCCTGCTTAGCACTCCTCAGCGTGGCCAGCCCAGCATTTCTCCGCCTGGCCAGTCCAGCACTCCTCAGCGTGACCAGCCCAATACTACTCAGCCTTATCAGCCCAGCACTCCTCAGTCTGGCCAGCCCAACACTCCTCAACTTGATCAGTCCAGCATTTCTCAGCCTGACCAGTTTAGCACTCCTCAACTTAGCACATATTAGCCGAGCATAAACAAGATTAGACGCCAGCTTAGTATAACTAAAATTAAATATCAGATTAAATCTAAGCTAGTATGTGAGGCTAGTTCGACTAAGCCAGTGTGTGAGACTAGATCGGTATGCCAGACTCATCCAGCATGCGAGAATCGTCCAGTACACGAGGCAAAAGTTAAGGCTCAGCCTCATATAAGAACAAAAAAATGCCAACCTACCCAGCAGATTCATGCAAGACATATCAAAACTAATAATGAATATCGAACCAAACTTGAGGTTGATAAATATAACTTTCATGACTTTTCAGAGACACCTCTCTGGACAAATAAACCTCACACAAAAAACGAACCCTACCGGCAAAAGATGGTTATATCAGTACCGCATGAATAAACTCCGGATTTATGGAGATATGTCACAAATAAAATAAGGGTGGCACGACCCCATCAGCCCTACTGTTATGAGGAGTTGATCGCGGTAATTTTAACTCATTGTCACTGTCAAGTCCCAAAACCATCTGCATTTAACCAGTTGTCAACACCAAAATATAATATTCCGGAAAGAAGACGATTGCAGAGGTGAGACTCTGACTCATATCAAGACTTACCCATTTTCAGGTCTAATATGGTGAATAAGGGTAAGAAACCAGTCGTCGAAAAGTATACTTCTGATACGGAATCAGAGAAAACATATCATCATCATCACACACGCCTCAAGTCAGGCGTGATGGCTCTCCGGAATTACAAAAGATTGGTAGGGAGTACTGATGAGTAATATGAAATGTTTAGCGAGCATTCGGCCATAGCAACGCCACGATCGTACGCTTCCTCTTAGTCCAACAGGAGGACGGTCTACATGGCCGAACGGTCGGCCGAAATGAGTTAAAAGATTGAGGCACAAGAATGTCTCATCCAATAGCAACAAAAGAGTATCGAAGACCTCAAAACAATGATTGCGAAGGTCTTCGAAAACACTCAAAATAACACAAAAGACGATGCAGTGGGTTCTTCCTCTTCTAATAAAACTAACAGATTTAAGGATAAAACCGAAACCAACTGTGATAAGAGCAAGAAGGATGAAGCTGAATATAACAGAGACACCGGGAGAAAAGGCAGTAGGACGAATATTATGTTGATCCTCACGCCGAAAGAATGGGGAAGCTTCAAAGCCATATAGAAGCCTTAATGCATCGGAAAGGATTGCAGGAGGCAGGGATTACGAGACTCTACCCAATAGAGTAGGAGTTTATACCATTTCCGGAAAAATACAAGCCTCTCAAGTTAGAGTCATATGATTGGAAGGGATCTCTGAACCAACATATGTACTATTTCTTTTCGCAGACCGGCCATCTCATGAGCAATGACCCAGTGATACAAGAATTTTTGCAAGATCCTGTGAGGGTCTACATTCACTTGGTTTATGCAGGTACACCTAGGAACTATTAATACCTAGTCTGATGTGGAGAGGGAGTTTCTAATTCACTTCTTTGAAGATGATACCGAAGTATCCTTCTACTCTCTTCTAGACAATAAACAAAGAGAGGATGAAACGGTTAAAAGCTTCATTGACCGTTTCCGCGAAATATTAGTACGGTGCCCGCATGGCATGTCATAGAAAACATTAGTGGAGACTTGCGAACACAATTTTCAAACCATGATATTGATCAAGATTGGAACAGTAGAATCCAAAACTTGGAAGGATATAGTTAAACAAGGGCAGCAAGCGGAAGATATAATCCGACGTATTGATAAGTATTATGTCCAGAGGAGGATGGCCATGAATCAGTCACAGTAATAATCATTCCATCCCAAGAGAAAGGAAGCAATGACCACCAAACCTACTGCAAACAAAAAAATACAGAATAATCGAGATTCTTTTAGATGACAATGGAGACATGATTTCAAAGATAAGTAAACTATAACCCTGTTTAATTTGCTCAATAAAAAGGGAATGCTCAGGTTACCCGATGTAGACACTAAAAAAAATAATAAATAAATATATATATATATAATAGTAATAATAATAATAAATAATAATAATAATAATTTAAAATAAAATTTAAAAAAAATTGGGGGATGGAAAAGGAGGAATAAAGTCCAATCCTTAAAGAAAAATGCTCACCTGAAGGGACAAGTCTTGGTGTTGGGCTAGGCAAAGCGGCTTCACTGGGAGATAACAGAAAATCATCTAGTGCACTATCGTCCAATGCAGTACCCGTCGGCTCTAAGACTCCTGTATCCCTGATGGTTGGACCGCTCCTGTTAAAATTTGCAACTTTAGGGACTGGACTTACAGTAGCAGGTGTTTTAAGTGTGAGAAAGCTGCAAAACCATACATTCTAGCGGTCTCATTAGAAGAAGTCAGTCAGCTCATTCATTCCTATCACGACTAGATCCTCTGAATAGGTTGAGCCCCGAGACATGTTTAATGATACCTCTGTCTCTTCCCAGTCCATCATACTAGACATCACTGAACGGTTGGGATTCTATAAGCACGTTAACATATACCTCTGTTTGTCATTCTATAAACACGTTAACATTATACCTCTGCTTGTCATTCTATAAGCATGTTAACATTATACCTCTACTTGTCATCCTATAAGCACATTAACATTATACCTCTGCTTGTTATTCGTAAATCCTAATAGGTCGCACTATATGTGGCTGAACAGTTAGGATTAAATTTACCTAAAAAAAAAACTCTTACTATCAAGTCCTGAGCCTCTGAATAGTTGGAGTCACTATCCATGAAGTGTATAAAATACATATACGTATGTAATAAAATAAGAATAAATAAGATAACAATAATGATACAGCAGCACACAGCAAAGTTCTTTTTCTCTGTATTATTACAAATGACTAATAAGTAATAATCATAACTACTTCTGAGACAAATCCTTTAAAGCATCTTCTACGTCTTACAGGTTACGGTGGAGGCTATCCCTTGTTGTCTCTAAAGCTCTCCTCTGCAAGTCCATTTCATCCATGGGAGGTTGTTGTGCAGCTTGAATCTTGAATTCTTCTAACTCCCTGATGCCGACGACGATATCATGCTCGGTTTACTCCTTTTGCCGTGAGATCTCAGATGCTAGAAAAAGTTTGAATTTCGAGTTCGAGATTGGCAATCGAGGCTTGAGCTTTAATAATGATCTCCCGCTCGCGGCTTATTGAGTTACGGCGGTATTCGATATTATTCTCAATCTTGGCCAGGTCCTGAGTCAACTTCTCTGAAGAACCTTGGAGTCCCGCGACTAATTGGGTCTGATGTTCTATATTCCGTTGCAGTTCGGCATGAAGAGCCAAGTTCTGGGCTCGTAAGCGAGCCACCTCCTGGTTTGTCATCTCGGCAAGATCAGCTTGGCGCAGACTATTGAGCAATGACAATTGGGCCTCCAGTTCATCCCATCGAGCCCTATAAGGAGCTGCTCGCTGCGGTCCTCCAATCCTAGTGATATGATCCAGGTGACTCACCATGAGAGGATGAACCTTCTCCAGAGAATCCTCTCCGTGGAGGATCTCCTCAATGCATCCATAAAAGAGTTCGAGAAAAGTTCGACGTTGCGGCTAATAATTCTTTCACTAAAGCCAGAGACCGAATTCTGTTTCGAACTTGTTGAAGCTGCAGGAAAAGGACGTACGGATGCTGGAGTGACAGCAGGAGGTACTGGTGCCATATGTGATTCTGATAATGGAGTAGCCGCCGCACTCAATGAATCGGTCACAACTCTTGCTGGAGCTGACATTACCTCTGTTGTCGAGATCGTTGACGTTAGCGGCACGGCCGCTGCGCCAAACGTTGATCCCATGGCATCAGAACGTGATGAAACCATGCATGTCGGCAAAGGAAAGCTTTCTGTGTTCACAGACTTTACTAAAGCCTCCGCATAAGACATTAAAGATGCGTTAACATCACCTGCATCTGGTATAAATAAAATGGCCAGGTATTATCATCAAAAAGATTTGTGCAAAATTGAGAAAGTGTGCAAATACCTGTTGGAAAAATTGTATTGGTGGCAGTTATGGAAATAGAACCAGGTCCCTCAGGTCTATCTCTGCCTCTGAAGCCTCCAGGGGTAAGTGAGGGACTTTATCCATGTTGGGTTGATAGAAGTAATCACTATCGAACTTTCCATCGGAGCCTAGACCGTCAAAGTCACAAATTGCCCCACTTACACCAGAATAATCCACCAGTTCCAAAGAATCTGATTTGGCGGTCGGGGGGGCATGGGTCATTGGATCTTCGCCACCTGAAATACAAACGAATATGTATTTAAAAAAAAGGGGGAAAAAAAAGGGAAAGGAGAGGAGATTCTTTTGGAGAGGAATTTTTCCAGAGGCCGGAGTCTAATTTTCCAGATGCCGGAGTCCAAAAAAATCCAGAGAAGAGTTCCTCAATCCAGAGAGATCGGATCGTCAACGGAGTGCAGAATCAAGACTCCACCGCTGCCAGAACCCACAAAATTAAAGGGGAATCGAAATCAATTGATCCCCATTCTTGTAATCTTGAATTTATTTTGTAATTTTTCTTTTATTACTGTAATTCAAAATCAAATTGGCAATATAAAGGAAGATTCAATTTTTCGGGCATACAAGAATTGGCGACTACAGTGGGAGTTTGGACGGAGCAATCCGATCTTTAAATTTTTGTTTTTTTTTTCGGAGCCTAGGCGTCATCGCCGGGTTACGAAAAAAATTATGAGGCATCATCGCCCATAAAATAAAGACAAGACGTCATCGTCTGTCAAAAAAAAAATTATGAGGCGTCATCGCACATAAAATAAAGACAAGACGTCATCTTCTGTCCCAAAAAAAAAATTATGAGTCATCGCCCATATAAAAAAAAAAATTTGACAAGACATCATCGTCTGTCAAAAATAAATTATGAGGCGTCATCGCCCATAAAAAAAAATGACAAGACGTCATCGTCTGTTAAAAAAAAAAATTATGAGACGTCATCGCCCATTAAAAAAATGACAAGACGTCATCGTCTGTCAAAAAAAATTTTTTTTTGAGGCATTATCGCCCACAAAAAAAAAATTTGGCAAAACTGCCCCCGGATGCAACCCACAAATGGAATCGCTGGATGCAATGGAATCGTGGGACGCAACCCGCAGATGGATTCGCGGGACCCATGTGGATGTAACCCGCAGATGTAATCATGGGATGCAACCCGCAGATGGAATCATGGGACGCAATCTGCAGATGGAATCGCGGGACCCACGTGGACGCAACCCGCAAATGGAATCGAGGGACGCAACCCGTGGGACCCACGGAGACGCAACCAATCGCGGGATGCAACCCGCGGAATACAGAATCCATAACAAAAAATAATAATAATAATAAATAAGCAATAATAATAATAATAAGATAGTAATAAAAAAATAAAATAAAATAATAAATTGAAATTGCCTTAATTACATTAAAAAAGTTAATAAATAAAGAAAAAAGTATTATGCTCGGGTGGGGCCCATCTGGGCCACCCGCACTTTTCTCCCTCTCCCCCCACTAAAAAAAAATAATAATAATAAAAAGGCAAAAAAATATAAAAGAAGAAAAAGAAGAAAAAAAAAAGAAAAAAAAGGGTGTTATCGCCCACAAAAAATTGACAAAGCTATAAAAAAAAAATAATAATTAAAAAAAACATGCGGTATGAGTGTTCTACCCACGGGTTGTATCCCGCGGATGCCAAAAATAAAAAAAATAATTAAAATATATATATATAAAAATAAATAAAAAATAATAATAATAAATAAAAATAAATTTGCAAGGCCTCATCGCTTACCGAAATAAATAAATAAATAAATAATTAAAAAATAAAAAAAGCTAGGCGTCATCACCTTAAAAAAAAAAAATTATCCAACGCCGACAAGGCTACGGAAAGAGAATAAATTTTTCGCTAACCCCACCATGCTGGGGGTAAAAAACATGAATCACCCAACGCCATCAAGGCAAAGGGAAGAGAATAAATTTCTCGCCAACCCCATCATGCTGGGGTAAAATGCATGAATCACCCAACGCCGTCAAGGTAAAGGGAAGAGAATAAATTTCACGTCAACCCCACCATGCTGGGGGTAAAAAGAATGAATTGCCCGACGCCAACAAGGCAACGGGAAGAGAATAAATTTCTCGTCAACCCCACCATGCTGGGGGTAAAAAGTATGAATTGTCCGACGCCGATAAGGCAACGGGAAGAGAATAAATTTCTCGCTAACCCCAACATGCTGGGGATAAAAAGCATGAATTACCCAATGCCGTCAAGGCAACAGGAAGAGAACCAGTTTCTCGCCAACCCCTTCATGCTGGGGGTTAAAAGTATGAATTGCCCAACGCCGCTAAGGTAAAGGGAAGAGGAAAAGTTTGGCATTTAAGCCCAAATAAAATTCTCGACAACTCTCCATGCTGAGGGGAAGAGCATGGCTAGCCCAACTCAAACGGTAGTTGGTAAAGGCTAATCAAATCCGTTGATAGCTGGGGGTTTGCTAAAAAATCCCATGACAAATCTGTCATAATAGCATCCTTATCCGAATATAAGGATACATCACTGCCCTAAGCTACTAAGGCAAAGGGAAGAGGAAAAGTTTGGCATTTAAGCCCAAACGAAACCCTCAATAACTCATCATGCTGAGAAAAATAGCATGGCTAGCCCGACTCAAACGGTAGTTGGTAAAAACTAATCAAATCCGTTGATAATTAGGGGTTTGCTAAAAATCCTAATCAGATAAATCTCTTGTCACGTTAAGATTTCACCTCTGACAACAAAACTTTTCTCGTCATTTTTTCTCCAGCAGAACAAGTGACACTCCAAAATATTTGTCAAGTTAAAATCATACCTCTGACATCATAATTCAAAATCACATGAGATAAAATCCAATTAAATCTCTTGTCATGTTAAGATTTCACCTCTGACAGAAAAGAAAACTCACACTTCATCAAGTCCAATTTATAGCTTCTGATGAACTTGTTTTTGATATCGTTAAGTTAAAAATTATCTCTGACGAAAATCATCTCTCTATCAAGTTAACAGTTACCTCTGATAGTCCAATTCCAAGACTAAATACGTTAACCGTCACCTCTATTTAGTCAGTTTGTTCCTATCACGACCAGATCCTCTGAATAGGTGGAGCTCCAAGACACGTTTAATGTCACATCTGTCTTTCCCTGATCCGTCATACTAGATGTCACTGAACGGTTAGGATTAAAATGAGCACGTTAACATGATACCTCTGCTTGACCTAAAATAAGCATGTTAATATCATACATCTGCTTGTCATCTAATGAGCACGTTAAAATCATACATCTGCTTACTATTGAATAATTGAATATGTTAACAGTTATCTCTATTTACCAAATTCTTTAAAACGTCTATAGCCAAAATTAAAGAATCCAAAGTATTTCGAAATTCAGTACGACTCAATACAGAACTTCGAAAACTTTGGAGGGGGTTATGTAGACACTAAAAAAAATAATAAATATATATATATATATATATATATATATATATAATAATAATAATAATTTAAAATAAAATTAAAAAAAAAAGTGGGGGATTTCCCCCGGGTGGGCCCCACGGGAATTCCTCCTGCGAGTGCACATTCGACTCCCGCGGGAGGAATCCTGCGGGTTGCCACCCGCGGGAGGGCTTCGGCGGGTGGCCACCCGCGGGAGTTTCTCCCGCGGTTTGCCACCCGCGGGAGCGATCCCGCTGGTAGGCACCCGTGGGAGCGCTCCCGCAGGTGCCAACCCGCGAGTTGTTTTCCGCTTCCGTTCCGCTTCCGTTCCGCTTCTGTTTCGTTTTGCATGGTGATCCGGATTTTTGGGGATTTAATCGGATTCGAGGGAAGAATTTGAGCCGGATTAGAAGCGCTCCTCAATATATAAAATTGGGAACGGAGTTCAAAAAAAAGGAGAAAAAAAAAGGGAAAGGAGAGGAGATTCTTTTGGAGAGGAATTTTTCCAGAGGCCGGAGTCCAATTTTTCAGAGGCCGGAGTCCAAAAAAAATCCAGAGAGGAGTTCCTTAATCCAGAGAGATCGGATCGTCAATGGAGTGCAGAATCAAGACTCCACCGCTGCCAGAACCCACAAAATTAAAGGAGAATCGAAATCAATTGATCCCCATTCTTGTAATCTTGAATTTATTTTGTAATTTTTCTTTTATTGTTGTAATTTAAAATCAAATTGGCAATATAAAGGAAGATTCAATTTTTCGGGCATACACCCGAAAATCAGAGGTCAGAGGAAGCTGGAAAAACAGACAATTCTAAGTATTGTCTCTACCATCAAAATATTGGGCACCCGACCAAGAACTAATATGATCTGAAAAATAAAATTTAGGCACTCTCGATACAAATGTGATCAAGTTGAGGCCTGAACAAAATAAAGTGTCCGTGAATGCGACGACAGCAAAATGATTGTCATAAATTATAAAAAAAAAAAGAAAAATTCAAAAAAACAAAAAAATAAGCAAAAAACAATTCAAAAAAACGTATGAATTTTTGTTGCCCAATGCCACCCAGGCAGCGAAAAGAGAGTAAAACTCTTACTAGCCCTATCATACTTGGGATAAGAGTATGAAATTAAACAGCCCGAAGAAAGAATGTGAGGTTATGCCCGCGTATAACGTGAGGCTAAGCCAACGTAAAATTATCTAAGGCATGAAACTAATTCGAGACTATGCCAGCGTAAAGTCATCCAGATGCAAGGCTAACTCGAAACTAAACCAGCGTGCATGGTTATACTAGTGCGCGAGCTTAAGCTAGCGCACAGAACTTATATATAGTACAAAAGTGGAAAAAATATGAGGCTAAGGTTCAGTCTGGCATTGTCTATTACAAAGAAGAAAAATAATCTATTACCACATGACGAACTTTATGGACAGCCAAATAAGTCCCATGCAGGGAGTGGGACCCACATCCAACCAAACAAGGATATTTATGAAGCCAGCGTAAAGAACGCAAGGTTAATATCTGCGAACAACGTAAGACTCTGCAAAGTAAAGCCAGCGTGTATGAATCATTCAAAAATGCAAAAGCTCCAAAATGCGAGACTAATTTTCAATCCCGCGTAAAACAGTTGAAACGCAAGAATAACACATACACGAGGCGAGCCCAGCCTCCACCTTCCGCGATGAGCCCAGCCTCTGCCTCACGCGACGAGCCCAGTCTAGCACATCACTCGACGAGTCCAGCCTTCGTCTCACGCGGTGAGCCTAGTCTCGATCTCGATAATTTTATTACTGGAAGAGATGCAGAATACAAGGTAAAGCTGCAGCCGAACATAAAACTCTCAATACGCAAAAATAAGCCAGCATGCGATAGACATAACGCGCGAGTCAGATCCAAAGCACGAAGAAGTTCAAAATGCGAAGCTAACTCTCAGTCTCATGTAAACTTCAAAGAAGAAGAATGTGGTAAATTGAATTTCAATGACCATTCAAATATCGCCCACACAGGGGGTGGGACCCACACCAATAAATTTCGTATGCAAGGTAAAGCAAACTCTGTATACAATGTGATGCCAAGCCAGCGTAATATCATCTAAACGCGAGGCTATGCTCATGGACAAAATGTGATACTAACTCTTAGCCCTGCATAAACTTAAAAAAATGGAAGGTCAAACTCTGCATTAGGGACTTAAGGCGTCGAGCAACCAGTAGCCTTGCATAATATCCGATAAAAAAGAAAGTGGTCATTGATTTATAATGGGTCATAACCAATCAAATGAGGTCCACACAGAATGTGGGACCAGCATCCAATAAACCTTGCGGTTAAGCACGCGTAAATGGATCAAGATGCGAGGCTAAGCTCGTGTAAAGTAATTAAAGCACCATACTACGCCTGCGTAGAATGCAAAGTTATACTCGCAACTAAATATGAATCTAAATCAGTGTGCAAGACTAAGTCAGCACATGAATCTAACTCAGTGTGCGAGACTAAACCAGCACATAATTCCAACCCTTCATATAATGCGAATTTATACTAGCCCAGTCATGAGGCTATGCCAGCTTAAAATGCGAGGCTAAGACCACGAATATAGGGCTATGATTTGCATTCGGAACGTGCAACAACAAATCGAGTTGTATCAAACACGCATCTCGAGAACATTTAACAAGAAAGTTTAACAAAAACTTTCAAAAAAGGAGACTTGGTCTTAGTTGTCAAAAGATACTAAAGAAAAATTCAAATCTAAGTAGGAAGAACCTTTTGTAATAGAAATTGTCTATTCAAACGGAGCCTATTGCCTCATCAATCAAGACAGTGACAGGATGATGATGTCTATCAATAGTAAATTTTTGAAGAAATATTATATCTAGCCACCTTCAAAAAAAAGGAGGGAAGGAAAGGCTAATGAATCAACTTTCCAATTCTATCAAAAGCAACGGATAGAGAAATAATAAATTTCTCGCCAACCTCATTTTACTGAGGGTAGCAATAAACCCTAGCCACTAAGGCAAAAGGGGAGAGGGAACATTTGGAATTTAAGACCAAATAAAACCCTCGACAACTCACCATGCTAAGGAGAATATTATGGCTAGAAAAACGCAAATGGCGATTGGTAAAGGCACCTCAAATACGTTGATAGTTGGTGGTTTGCTAAAAATCCTATGACAAATTTGTCATAATATTATCTTATAAGGATAAATTATAATCCAATGCTTCAAAAGTAAAGAGGAGAGAAATTCAAAACCTCGGCAACCTATTATGCTGAGGTAAAAAGTATGAATCGCCCAATGCTTTGAAAGTAAAGGAAGAGAACAAATTTCTCGCCAACTCTTCATGCTGAGATAAAAGTATGACCATCCAATGTTTCAAAAAGTAAAGGGGAGAGGAAAACAAAATCCTCAATAACTCATCATGCTGAGCGGAATAGTATGGCTAGTCCAACGCAAATAACTATTGGTAAAGGCATGTCCAATCCATAGCTGAGAGTTTGCTAAAAATCCCGTGTACCTGTCATGTTAAATTCTTATGTTTGACAGCGAGATTCAAATCGTCTCAAAATAACAAAATCTATGACGTTAACCTCTTACCTCTGACAATGAGATTCAAACCGTCTCAAAACAACCAAATTTATCATGTTAAACTCTTACCTCTCACAGTGAGATTCAAATCGCCTCAAAACAACAAAATCTGTCACGTTAAACTCTTACTTCTGACAGCGAAATTCAAACCATCTCATCGCAAAATCAACAAATCTATCAAGTTAAGCTCTTACCTCTGACAGTAAGATTTAAATTATCACACAGTACAATAAATAGTTTCTTTCGTTGTCCTAATCCGATCACCGACTTTGTTTGTTATCTAGACGAGTCATCCAGGCATGTGCAATTAGGCACCTCTGCCGAAACTAATGATTCTAACCGATCATCTTGTCATGTGTAATTAGACATATCTGTCAAAACTCCATAGGTACGTTGAACAGTATACCTCTGCCCATGGTTCTTTGATCCTAATTCTATCATTCCGACCATGTCTGTCAGTTAGGAGAGTCACCCCTCAATTCAAAAACAATCACCGGCTCCGTCTGTCAATCAGGCGAGTCATCAGCTCTGTTTGGCAACCCAAACGAGTCGCATCACAATCAAAACACTCAGCTTGTTAAGTTATTTATGCACTCTTAGTAAGTTCCATCTCCATGAACTCATCCACCAATTTTAAAAAAAAAATCAAAATTTTGCTAGAACAAATAGTGGAATAAAATTTTGAAAACTTTAGAGGGGGTCTTGTAAAACGAGAAGGGGGGTCTTATAAAACGAGAAAATTATCCCCGCACGAATCCGAGTCTGAGTAGAAATCCAAAATCCGAGTCAAAATCCATGTTCAACAACAACAACTAAGCTTTTTATCCCAAGTATTTGGAGTAGGCTACACGAACCAAAAAAGAATCACGTTGGAACGATCACCTTGATAGTCATTCTCTATTCATTTCTATTAAGTAATATCTCTGCATTTAAACCTCTAGAATCTATATCTTTTCGTATCATCTCTATCCATATTTTTTTCGGTCTTCTCTTCATTCTTTTAACTTGTCCTAAATTAATAAACTCCTCTCGTCGAACTGATGCATTTGTAGGCCTACGTTGCACATGACCAAACCATCGTAAGCGATTTTCTCGCATCTTCTTATCGATGGGAGCTACACCTAATTTAGCATGAACATATTAATTTCTTACTTTATCTCTCCTAGTGTTGCCGCATATCCAGCGGAGCATGCGCATCTTCGTTACACTTATCTTTTGTGAATGATATTTCTTTGTAGCCCAACACTCCGTGCGATAAAATAAAACTGGCATAATAGCAGTCCTATAAAATTTTTCCTTCAGTTTTAACAAAATGTTATGGTCGCATAAAACTTTTGGTGCACTCCTCCATTTCAATCAGTCAGTTTGTATCATATAGTTAATATCAATATCAATCTCTACATCATTCTGAATAATAGAACTCAAATATCTAAACTGACAGCTCATTTGTATCTCTTACCTATCCAGTGTTACAACACTATAGTTTACGGTCCGTCATTTACTAAATTTACACTCTATATACTTTGTTTTAAACCTACTCAGTTTAAAACCTCTAGATTCTAATGTGTGTCTTCATAACTCTAACTTGGCATTCATCCCTACTCTTGTCTTATCAACTAAGACAATGTCATTATCAAATAGTATACACCAAGGTATCTCATCCTGAATAATTCTAGTAAACTCATCCATCACTATAGCAAATAAGAACGGGTTCAATACAGATTCTTGATGCAATCTAATTGTGATAGAAAAATCACTTATTAAACTTCCACATGTTCTGACATTGGCCACTACTCCATCATATATGTTCTTAATTATATCAATATACTTGATGGAGACTCTTTTCTTTATCAATATCCACCAAAATATCTCTCATGGTATTTTATCATAGGTTTTCTCTAAGTCAATAAATATCATATGCAAATCTATATTTTTTCTTTCGGAATTGCTCTATAAGTTACGAAGTAAATGAATAGTTCTGTCGTCGATCACCCCGGCATAAATCCAAACTGATTTTTTGATATTTTAACAGTTTGCCTCAATCTATATTCAATTATCCTTTCCCAAATCTTCATAGTGTGACACATGAGTTTTATTCCATGATAGTTAGAAAATTCTGAATATTACACTTATTTTTATACAAACGTATTAGGGTACTCTTCTTCTATTTATTTGGTATTTTCTTACTTTGTCAAATCTTTTTAAAAAGATCTGTCAGCCGCATTACACCAATCCCTACTAAGTATCTCCATACCTCTATAGGAATCTCATCTGGACTAACATTTTTTCTTGATTTTATCCTCTTCAAAATCTCTTTTATTTCAGATTCTTTAATTCTACTTATAAAGGTATGATTCATATCATCACACTGAATAATAAGATCTCCCAAATACTGATTAAAATTACCATTATATAATCTATCAAAATAATCTTTTCATTTTTTTTTAATCTCTTCATCTCGAAGTAGAACCGTTTGATCATCATTTTTAATACACTTTATAATACATAAGTCTTTACACTTTCTCTCTCTTATTCAAGTAATCTATATATCATTTTCTGTCTCTTTATTATTCAACTTCTCGTACACTTATTTATATAATTTAACTTTGCATCCCGAACAGCCTTCTTAGCCTCTTTTTTGACTAGTTTATGCTTTTTAAAACTTATTCTATAATTATTATTTTCTTCTTCAAAATTCTATGAAGGTCCTGCGTGATCTTAATAGCATTTTTTATCTCCTTATTCCACCATGATGTGTTCTTACATAGTAGAGCACCACCTCTCGACTCACCAAATATTTTTTTAGCTACCCTCTTAATGCAGCGAGCCATTTTGTTCCATGTTACATTAGGATAATCATGATCCCTCCAATCTGCTTGTTGTACTACTCTATCTATAATTTTTTTTGATTAGTCTCTAATCGCCACCACTTAATGTTTAGATCTAAGTTATACTTAATCTTTTTAAGTTTCTTTCTAATCTGAATATCTAAAAGTAAGAGTTTATATTGAATAACTACACTCTCACCTGACACTACTTTACAATCGATACAACTAGTTTTATATACCCTCCTACTTAAAAAGAAATCTATTTGGCTCACACTCGATCCACTTTTAAAAGTAATCAAGTGACAAACTCTCTTTTTAAACTAAGTATTCACTAAAATCAAATTATAAGAAAAAACAAAATCTAAAATTGAGTTACCTATTTTATTTCTTTCTCCAAAACTAAATCCTCCATGTACACTATCAAACCCATTGCGAGTAGTTCCTACATGCCAATTGAGATCACTACCAATAAATAGTTTTTCTCTAACGGATATTCTTTTTACTATCTCATCCAAATCCTCTCAAAATTGATGTTTACCGGATTCATCAAATCCTATTTGTGGTGCATAGGCACTAATAACATTAAAAATCTCTCTATCTAAAATAAATTTAACTAATAAAATTATATCACCCTTCCTCCTAAACTCCACTGCATCCCCAAGTAATTGTTTATTTATAATCACACCTACCTTATTATGATTCTATCTTTACCCGTATACTAAAGTTTATAACCCTAAAACTCTATGATTTTAACTTTCTCACCTACCCACTTAGTCTCCTGCACGCACAAAATATTAACCCTCTTTCTAATCATAGTATCAACTAATTCTACTAATCTATCTGTAAGCAAACCTATATTCCAAGATGCCAACCGAATCCTATGTTTATGAGCTAAATTTTTTACCCACATACACTCATTAAAATATGGGAACTCTCTTACATTTGACATCACGTTTGAGCACTTACATGACGCGTTGCTTCTGGGCGACGATCTAACAACCCTCACATATTTTTTACTACACCCGGACTCCGATGTAGCACCCCACTCAATAGGGAGTACCCTAACGAAATTCATATTTTGGTTCATTTCATAATATGTGACAATATTTTATGTGGCTGTCATCGGCCTACCACAACCCTCCTTTATCCTGGCTTGGGACAGGCAGTGAAAAAAATAAATCTTTAAGCACAGCATTGGCGGAGTTTCAAAATCCATGTTAAAAAAAAAAGGGCCGCCACCACGAGGCTAGTCTCACGCCGCAGTGGCGGCCCTTTTTTTAGAAAATCCATGTCCGGAAAAAAAAAAGCTGTCGTGACTCTAGTTTCGCGCCGCGAGGCTGCACCAGCTGTTCGCAGCAGAATTTCTTTGCTTTCCTTCCATTGAATTAACTTAAATTACAACGAAAGTGAGCAAGAGAAAAATAAAGAACAAACGAGAGGATTTTATATCTCAATCGCTCTCTTTTACAATATGATGTGGGATCTGTGTGGCGATGGGATCTATCAAGTAGCTCCTTTGGACGATCTGACGTCGAACTCTTCTCTTGAAGATGACGGCCGACTATAGATGATCTTCTCTGGTTTTGATTCGTTCAAGGCTCTATGCATAACTCGAACTTCTCCAAAACTCCAGAAAAAGACCTCAGATGCCGAAAAAAAGACCTCTTAAAGATTGATGATCATCTATGAATTGATCTATTATTAATTAATTCTCCCTAAAGTCTCCTCAAAGAGAGTATTTATAGACTTTAGTGGTTATGAGAGTTTCCATAGGAATAGGAATAAAGATTTCCATAGGAATAGGAAAAGAAGGTTTTTGTATTCATTAAGAATTCCAATCAAATATCTTAGTTTTGATTTAAATCTCTTGATTTAGAATTCTGATTGGACTCAATTTGGGTATTTGTATAAGCCCAAATTTTAATCTCAATCAATTTAAGATTCTGATTTATCTGCTTATGCAGAGATAACCTCGCCAAAAACGTGGAGCTATTGATTAGCTCCGCGTTTTGCTCAAATACGAGGATAAAATAGCCAAACGCGGAGCTATAGAGTTAGCTCCGCGTTCTGTTGTGGAAAATCCTATTTACTTAGTAATTTTCACTACCAACAGAACCCCTCCAAAGTTTTCAAAATGGCTTACAACTTAGCAAATTTTGAAATACTTTGGATCTTCAATTTTGTGATCAAGTTAAGATCAAGAAATTCGGCAGAGGTGCCTAATCGCAGATGCCTGAAACTTTGATGGAGGCGGTTCAAGACTCTCATGCGTAACTTGAAATGCACACGCCAAGATGATCGGGTCATGATCATTAGATTTCGGCAGAGGCGCCTAATTGCACATGCCTAGTCCAAGTGCTCTCACGTTTAACTTGAACAGAGATGGGAATAATCCAAATCATACTGTCAGAGGTAAGAACTTAACATGACAGAGTTTATGGGATTTTTAGCAAACCCCCAGCTATCAACGGATTTGATTAGTTTTTACCAACTACCGTTTGAGTTGGGCTAGCCATGCTATTCTCCTCAGCATGATGAGTTGTCGAGGAATTGATTTCCTCTCCCATTTGCCTTTAACAGCATTGGGTAGTTAATTTCATACTTTTACCCCTAGTATGATAGGGTTGGCAAGGAACTTGATCTCCTCTTCCCTCTGCTTTAACAACATTGGGCAACAAAAAATTTTATTTATAACACTCAATTAGTCATTTCAATGGCTAGTAAAAGTAGTGGAAATAATATGATATTTATCATCGTCAATATTTTTGGCACCCCCAGCCAAATCCGACTGTTAACCAATGAGGATGATTCGATCGCAGCTGTGGTTCGGAGCATACCCAAGGGGCCAGCTTGCAAGTGCGGGCTGCCCATGCTTGGTGTCGATATTAGCTTCCCTACTGGTACAGGGATTGCTCTGGCAGAGAACTCATTAGTTCCTACTACTAAAGTTGTCATATTTGCGAAAACTTTCTTCTGTTTCTCTTTAAGTGTGAGAATCCCGGCTTCTATCAATACCTAAATTCGGTTCTTAAGAGGATAGCAATCCTTAGTTAAGTGTCCGACATTTTGATGGTACAGGTAACAGTTTAGGGTCATTGGTTTTACCAGCGTCTTCCGATTTTTGATTCTCCGAAAGTTTCAACATGCCCTTTCTAAGAAGGAGATGGAATAGAGTACCTGTCTGCTCCGTCTTAAATGTATAAGTTCTATCTTGTTGGGGCTTATTTTGACCTGCACCTCTCAGATTCTGTTTTGGATCTGCAACTGTCGCCATCACTGCCTTCCCTTTATTTTTAGGATTCTGTGGATATGGCTTGTTATTTGTAGAGTTTCTCGTGCTACGATATTCCTCAATCCGGCGAATTATATCTTCCACCTGCTCTCCCTCCTTCAGCAGATCTTTCCAAGTTTTGGACTCTACAGCTCCCATTCTTATCAGCACGCCGGTCCTGAAGTTATGCTTAAAGGTTTCCACTAGATTTTCTTGGGTCATACCATATCGACAATACACGGACTTTTCCCTGAAGCGTTCAATGAAATTCTTAACCGTGTCTTCTTCCCCTTGTTTCGTTACAAGGAGAGAATGAACCGATATCTCGGTATCATCCTCAAAGAAACGCGCCAAGAACTGCTTCTCGACATCATACCAAGCATTTATGGTCCCCGGGGGCAACTGCATAAACCATGTAAAGGCAGGCCCTAGCAGGGTGCTCGCAAATACTTTGGTCATTACGGGATCATTTCCCATTAAATGACCTGCCTGCGATAAAAAGTAATATAAGTGCTGGCTTGGGGACCCCTTCCCGTCATATGACTCCAGTTTGAGGGGTTTATATTTTTCTGGATAAGGGGCGAAATCCCACTCAGGCAGATATGACCTTGAAACCCCCGATTCGTTTAGCTCTTTTTTGTGCAGTAGCGCATCAAGTTGCTTTTGTAATTTTTCCATCCTCTCTTCATGAGGATCATGGAAGGAAAAATTGTCATCTTCATCGTGTACTGAACGAGGCTTTTCTTCTCTATTTTCTTCATTTGTTCTAGGCGGTGTTTCCTCATTTCCTTTGGGTGGTAGTCCCGAGGAAGAATTATTAGTCTTATCATCGACTATCTTTTGAGTGTTCTCGACCACTCTTAGGAGTATTAATTTGAGGTCTTCGATAGCTTTTTGTTGGCTTAGAATCATTTGTTTCTGAGCTTCCATCCTCTGGTCAACATCATCGAATTTATCCACCATATATGATGCAAGCCTCCTTGGTCGGGAAGAAATGTATGAATGTGAAGAGGTTATGGCTGAATTGTCGGAGTCATCATCGTAGGAACCTTTTGCAAGTCTTCTATAATCTCGAGGAGCGACAATACCTGACTTGAGTCGTGTAAGATGGCGAGATTGTTCATCATCTGCATCTGACTCGTGTCTTTTTTCCATGGCCTTCTTACCTTTACTGACCATATTTGAAGTCACCGCCTTTACCTCTTTTTCCTTGATTTGATATCTTAGATTATTCTTCCTCCTTTTCGGAGTATGAGACTCAGTTATTCTATTAAATAAAGAAATTCTTTTCTTACCACAGCAGCAACTATTCAGTACTGTTCGTCGCAAAAGTTCCTTCGCTTCCTCCCATTGAATTAACTTAAATTACAATGAAAGTGAACAAGATATAAAAAGAACAAACGAGAGGATTTTATACTTCAATCTCTCTCTTTTACAATATTGTGGGATCTGTGGCGATGGGATCTGTCAAGCAGTTCCTTTGGACGATCGGTACGTTGAAATCTTTTCTTTTAAAGATATCGGCCGAATATAGACGATCTTCTCTGGTTTTGATTTGTTCAAGGCTCTCTCGCGTAACTCGAACTTCTCAAGAACTCCAGAAAGAAGATGGTGATTTTCTCTGATCTTCACGAACTCAAGGCTCTGTGCGTAACTTGAATTCTCCAAGATCTCAGAAGATGATCGGCAAAGGCTTCAAGGCTCTCTCGCGTACTTGAATTGCCAAAGATCAATAGGAGGCTTCCGATGCCAAAAAGAAGAAGACCCTCCCTAGGGTTTCACCAGAAAGGTATTTATATCCCCAGGTTAATGCAAGAGTTTCTATCTAAATAGAACTCGCATTCATCAAGGATTCCAATCAAATATCTTAGTTTTGATGGAATTCTGATTAGACTTGATTCGGGTATTTGGATAAGCCCAGAATCATAATCTCAATCAATTTGAGATTCTGGTTATCTGCTTACGCGGAGCTTTAATCGCATCAAAACGCGACGCTAAATAACCAAAACGCGGAGCTAACGCGGAGCTATTGATCATCTCCGCGTTTTACTCAAACGCGAGGCTAATACAAGCCAAACTGCGGAATCAACGCGGAGCTATTAAACATCTCCGCGTTTTATTCAAACGCAGGGTTAATGTAACCAAACGCGGGGCTATTGAATTAGCTCCGCGTTCTGTTGTGGAAAATCCTTTTAACTTAGAAATTTTTACTGCCAACAGAACCCCCTCCAAAGTTTTCAAAATGGCTTAGACTTTAGCAGATTTTGAAATACTTTGGATATCTAAACTGAAACGCGGAGTTAGAATACCAAGTCTATCTCGCGTTATGCTCACATACGCGGAGCTAATCAGCTTCACTTCGTCTTCAGTGAAATGAGTAATTATGTCATTAATTACCCCCGAGTTTCCATGCCGAATACCAAGCGACGGAAATTCTGTTTAAATAGAGCTCCCGGCTCATCTTCTTCTTCATCTCATCCGAAGAATTTCTGAGAACTCGAGTGACTCACGAATGATCTTCAACTGATCTTCGTTTAATTCTCCATAGAATGTCTCCCCAGAGGAGTTTGGCTTTTCGCAAGTTGGCCGGCGTTGATGGCAGCAGCCGTGAAGGTAGACGCGACGGCGAACCAGTCTATGCAGCGTCTTCCGAAGGTAAAAACCTCATCTCTTGGTTTTCTAAGAACCATTCTGAGATATTTTGGCTCGGTTTAATCCGGCCAATTGTTTGCTTTACCGGCGAGATCGCCGTTCTCCGGCCGTAAGGCTTGAAGGAGAAGGAGAAGTCAGAGAGGAACTCTGATCTGTCTCTACGCGAAGTTATCGCGTCATCTCTGCGCTTGAAACGCGGGGCTTATCTGACTAACAGTCGTGATGAATCTGCGAGGCTATCTTTGATTTAGCAGTCGTGATGAATTGCGAGGCTATCTTTGATTAGCAGTCGCGATGAATTGCGAGGCTATCTTTGATTAGCAGTCGCCATGAATTGGAAAGAGAAGGAAAGAGCAGAAAGAAATCTTGTCCCCCTTTACGCGAAGTTATCGCATCATCCTCTGCGTTTAAAGCGCGAGGCTATTTCTTCAACTGTGCGCGGAGTTAGCTTAGCTCCGCGTTTTTATACTTAGAAGATTTTTCAAATTTTTGTAGAACTCCTGATTCTTCTTTTGCAGTGAAGTACTTGGACCAGATCCTTCTTGAAGAGGAGTGCATGTGGCTTTACCAGTCTTCGTCAGCAAAAGTAACTCTAAAGAAGCCAGAAGCATATGCTTTACATCATAGTTGCAGGTTTCAAGCCATGGCTCCAAAAGATAAACTTTTTACAAGAACTCTGCGGCAGCTCAAAGCGATAGAGATGATCATCTAAGGGCTTGTAGATGTCGAATCCAACTTGTGTATCTTCATTAGGATTCTTGTAGCAGTATATTCAGATAATCCACTAAGAACTTTTGACATTTGCAGAAGAGATCTTTTGCATGTGAACCAAGGAATTTCAACACCCCATGAGGCTTGATGTCAGATTATTTAAGCTTTTGGGAGAGCTATAACTCCCTCTTCTTCTGTAATCTTTTTCTTTTATGAAGTAAAGGCAAATTATTTTCCTCTCTATCTGTCGGCTTCAAGAATCTTACTTGCTCAACAAATAGATGGTTGATAATTCTGGTAAAATAATCTAAGACTCTTTTGCGTAACTTAAATCATTAATACTGATATGATCGGGTAAGGACCATCTAATTTCGGCAGAGGTGCCAAATTGCGCATGCCTAGTCCAAGTGCTCTCACGCGTAACTTGAACGGAGATAGGAATAATCCAAATCATACTGTCAGAGGTAAAAACTTAACATGACAGGTCCACGGGATTTTTAGCAAACCCCCAGTTATCAACGGATTTGATTAGCCTTTACCAATCGCCGTTTGCGTTGGGCTAGCCATGCTATTCCCCTCAGTATGGTGAGTTGTCGAGGAATTGATTTCCTCTCCCATTTGCCTTTAATCAGCATTGGGTAGTTGATTTCATACTTTTACCCCCAGTATGATAGAGTTGGCGAGGAACTTGATCTCCTCTTCCCTCTGCTTTAACAGCATTGGGCGATTGATTTCATACTTTTACCCCCAGTATGATAGGGTTGGCGAGGAACTTGATCTCCTCTTCCCGCCGCTTTGATAGCATTGGGAAAAAAAATATTTATAGCACCCAATTAGCCATTCCAATGGCTATTGAGAATAGCAGAAGCATGATATTTATCATCGTCAATATTTTCGGCACCCCCAGCCAAATCCGGCTGCTAGCCAATGAAAATGACTTTGTCACGGCTGTGGTTCGGAGCGTATCCAAGAGGCTAACTTGCAAGTGTCGGCTGCCCGTGCTTGGTGTCGATATTGGCTTCCCTACTGGTACATGGATCACTCTGGCAGGGATTGCTCTGACAGGGAACTTATTGGTTCCAATTAAAGTTGTCATATTTGTAGAAACCTTCTTCTGTTCCTCCTTAAGTGTGAGAACTCCGGCTTCTATCAATGCCTGAATTCGATTCTTAAGAGGATAGCAATCCTTAGTTGGGTGCCCGACATTCCGATGGTACAGGCAATAGTTAGGGTCGTTGGTTTTACCAACGACTTCCGGTTTTTCATTTTCTGGAAGTTTTAGCAAGCCCTTTCTGAGGAGGAGATGGAATAGAGTACCTGTCTGCTCCGTCTTGAATGTATAAGTTTTATCTTGTCGGGGCTTATTTTGGCCTGCACCTCTCGGATTCTGAGGTCTTGGTTTCGGATCTGCAACTGATACCATCACAGCCTTCCCTTTATTTTCAGGATTCTGTGGATATGGCCTGTTATTCATAGAGTTTCTCGTGTTACGAGATTCCTCAATCCGGCGAATTATATCTTCCGCCTGCTCTCCCTGCCTCAGCAGATCTTTCCAAGTTCTGGACTCTATAGCTCCCATTCTTATCAGCACGCCGATCCTGAAATTATGCTTGCAGGTTTCTACCAGGGTTTCCTGAGTCATACCGTGTCGACAATACACGGACTTCTCCCTGAAGCGTTCAATAAAACTTTTAACCGTTTCTTGATCCCCTTGTTTTGTTGCAAGGAGGGAATGAACCGATATTTCAGTATCATCCTCAAAGAAACGTGCCAAGAACTGTTTCTCGACGTCAAACCAGGCATTAATAGATCCTGGGGGCAACTGCATGAACCATGTAAAAGCAGGCCCTCGCAGGGTGCTCGCAAATACTTTGGTCATTAAGGGATCATTTCCCATTAGATGACCTGCCTGCGATAAGAAGTAATAGATATGCTGACTTGGGGACCCCTTCCCGTCATATGACTCCAATTTAAGGGATTTATATTTTTCTGGATAAGGGGCGAAGTCCCATTCAGGCGGGTATGGTCTTGAAACCCCCGATTCTTTCAATTATTTCTTGTGCATTAAGGCATCAAGTTGGCTTTGCAATTTCTCGATCTTTTCTCCATGAGGATCATAGAAAGAGTATTTGTCATCATCCTCATACATCGAATAAGCCTTTTCTTTTTTAGTTTCTTCATTTTCCTTAGGTGGCGGTTCCGAAGAAGTTTTAGCCTTATCATCAGCTATCTTTTTGGTATTTTCGACCACTTTTAGAAGCATTGTTTTGAGATCATCAATGGCCTTTTGCTGACCTCGAATCATCTGCTCTTGGGATTCCATCCTTTGGTCAACATCATCGGATTTATCCACCATATGCGATGCTGGTTTTCGTGGTCGAGAAGATGCACGAGATTTTGGGGAAGCTATAGCTGAATTATCGCTGTCATTATCATAAGAACCTTTTGAAAGTTTCTTATAATTCCGAGGAACAACAGCACCTGATTTGAGTCGAGTAAGATGGCGAGGTTGTTCATCATCTGCATCCGACTCATATTCTTTCTCCATAATCTTTTTGCTTTTGCCGACCATATTTGAGGTCACTGCCTTTATCTCTTTTTCTGTGATTTGATATCTCAGATTATTCTTCCTCCTTATCGGAGTATCTTGACGAGACTCAGTTATTCTGTTAAATACAGACACTCTCTTCTTGGTACAACAGCATTTATCCAATACAGCAGATATGGCTGTTATGAGCTGCTCACAATGACATGTTGAGTGTGGCTGAGCTTGAGTCATATTTCTCATTTTTGTCAAGTAATTTCTGAGATTGGTGACCTTAGCCATGGAGTCGTGGGACCTATCCATCTTTTGAGAGGGTCTAGGAACCCACTGGAGCTTCTTGGGATTACTGGAGTCCAGTTCCGGTCCGCTGACGCGAGGATCTGTCCTGATTCTACAGTTAGGTTGATCCACGTGGAGCTTAGAAGTAGCTTTGCATATTGTAGCCCGGGGCTGAGGAATGACTCCGCATCTTGCCATGTTAGCCTCGCGTTTCTCGCTGGCCTGGCTTGTCTTCAGAAATTTAGCTTCTGGAATAATAGCCCCGCGTGAAGGAAAACTCTTGCACGCTGGCTTATCTTTGCGACTAACGTAAATCATAGCTTCGCGCTTAGCGCGGTTTTTACGACTGACAACTACCTGCCAATCATCCTCGCGTTCCTCGCGGAGAATCTTGCGTTTCTCGCAAGTATTACCGGCCTTGCTTTTATTGCTTGGCTCAGTATTAGCCTCGCGTGGAGAATCACACGCTGGCTTTAAAGAATTTTTATACTCGCGTTTCTCGCGAGTGTCAGGAATCTTGCGTTTATTGCAAGCACTGGCAGCCTCGCGTTTCTCGCTTGGCTTAGCCTCGCGTGGAAAATCACACGCTGGCTTTGAAGAATTTTTATACTCGCGTAACTCGCGAGTGTTGGGTATTCTGCGACTAGCGCAACCCTTACTGGCTTCGCGTCTCTCGCTAGGCTCAGTAATAGCCTCGCGTGGAAAATCACACGCTGGCTTTGAATAATCTTTATACTCGCGTTTCTCGCGAGTGTCAGGAATCTTGCGTAACTCGGGTGTATTACCAGCCTCGCGTGGAAAATCACACGCTGGCTTTTCCTTGCTTTTAAGGCAAGTTGGATCTTTGCGTTTAACGCGGTAGAGATTGGTCTCGCGGGTAGCGCGAGCCAGTTTGCGAGGGACCATAGCCTCGCGTCCTCTAGAGTTAGCTCCGCGTCCAAGGCGGGCTTTGAGGGCTCTACGCCTCGCTCTCCGGTTCCTGTTCCGGAGTTGGGTCCTGGTCAGTCCAGTCCCTAGGTCTTCTTCGGCAGTCGGAAGCTCATCCTCGGCTAGGATTTCTTGTGTGAACTCCGACTCTATAGCCGCAGTCTCCAAGGATCCCCGTCTCTCGGTGGATACCTTTCTACCCGTCACTCGGGTATTGGAGTACATGCGACGATAGTGCCGTGTCTCATCCAAGTCACCTGATCCGGAGGAGAGGAACTCCTCGTACTTCTGCTGGTCGATTTCAACGACCAGCGTGTCTTCTTCAGATCCGATCATATCAACGTCCGATTGCGCCACAATCTCTTCATCAGTGAAAGAGACGGCTCCCACTGTGGTCGCCAGTTTGTTCGTCGCAAAAGTTCCTTCGCTTCCTCCCATTGAATTAACTTAAATTACAATGAAAGTGAACAAGATATAAAAAGAACAAACGAGAGGATTTTATACTTCAATCTCTCTCTTTTACAATATTGTGGGATCTGTGGTGATGGGATCTGTCAAGCAGTTCCTTTGGACGATCGGTACGTTGAAATCTTTTCTTTTAAAGATATCGGCCGAATATAGACGATCTTCTCTGGTTTTGATTTGTTCAAGGCTCTCTCGCGTAACTCGAACTTCTCAAGAACTCCAGAAAGAAGATGGTAATTTTCTCTGATCTTCACGAACTCAAGGCTCTGTGCGTAATTTGAATTCTCCAAGATCTCAGAAGATGATCGGCAAAGGCTTCAAGGCTCTCTCGCGTACTTGAATTGCCAAAGGATCAATAGGAGGCTTCCGATGCCAAAAAGAAGAAGACCCTCCCTAGGGTTTCACCAGAAAGGTATTTATATCCCCAGGTTAATGCAAGAGTTTCTATCTAAATAGAACTCGCATTCATCAAGGATTCCAATCAAATATCTTAGTTTTGATGGAATTCTGATTAGACTTGATTCGGGTATTTGGATAAGCCCAGAATCATAATCTCAATCAATTTGAGATTCTGGTTATCTGCTTACGCGGAGCTTTAATCGCATCAAAACGCGACGCTAAATAACCAAAACGCGGAGCTAACGCGGAGCTATTGATCATCTCCGCGTTTTACTCAAACGCGAGGCTAATACAAGCCAAACTGCCGAATCAACGCGGAGCTATTAAACATCTCCGCGTTTTATTCAAACACAGGGTTAATGTAACCAAACGCGGGGGCTATTGAATTAGCTCCGCGTTCTGTTGTGGAAAATCCTTTTAACTTAGAAATTTTCACTGCCAACAAGTACAGCTAATATTATTTGCTCGCAATGACATGTCGAATGTGACCAAGTTTGACTCGTTTTCTTTTTACTCGTCAAATAATCTCTGAGATCAAGTATTTTAGAAAATAGAGAATCTTCAGTTATATTTTGGACATGGGGCCTACTTGGCTGATGGAGGAGTCCAGAAGCCTGCTGTAACCCTCCATGACTGGTGGCGTTATCTGTGCTATACTTATCAGCCTTTATTCCGTATAATGGCTGATTTATGTGGAGCTGGCAGTTAGCTTCGCATTTTGCTACGCTAGCCTCGCGTTTTACGTTGGCTTGGCGTTTCTTCAGAAGTTTATCTTCTGGAACTTTAGCCCCGCGTGGAAGAAAATTCTTGCACGCTGGCTTAGTCTTGCGATTAACGCAAGTCACAACTTCGCATCTAGCATGATTTTTACGATTAACGACAATTTGCCAATCATCTTCGCGATTACGCGGAGCTGAGGAATCTTGCGTTTATCGCAAGTACTACTGGCTTCACGTTTATCGATAATCTCAGTATTAGCCTCGCGTGGAGAATCGCACGCTGGCTTTAAGAAAATTTTATCCTCACGTTTATCGCGAGTGTCAAAAATCTTGCGTTTATCGCAAGTTGAACTGGCTTCGCGTTTATCGCTAAGTCCAGTAATAGCCTCGCGTGGAGAATCACACGCTGGCTTTAGGGAAATTTTATCCTCGCGTTTATCACGAGTGTCAAAAATCTTGCGTTTATCGCAAGTTAAACTGGCTTCGTTTTTATCGCTAAGTCTAGTAATAGCCTCGCGTGGAGAATCACACGCTGGCTTTAAGGAAATTTTATCCTCTCGTTTATCGCGAGTGTCAAAAATCTTGTGTTTATCGCAAGTTGAACTGGCTTCGCTTTTATCGCTAAGTCCAGTAATAGCCTCGCGTGGAGAATCACACGCTTGTTTTAGGAAAATTTTATCCTTGCATTTATCGCGAGTGTCAAAAATCTTGCATTTATCGCAAGTTGAATTGGCTTCGCGTTTGTCGCTAAATCCAGTAATAGCCTCGCGTGGAGAATCGCACGCTGGTTTTAAGGAAATTTTATCCTCGCGTTTATCGCGAGTGTCAAAAATCTTGCGTTTATCGCAAGTTGAACTGGCTTCGCGTTTATCGCTAAGTCCAGTAATAGCCTCGCGTGGAGAATCACACGCTGGCTTGTTTTTGCGATTAACGCAAGTTGAATCTTCGCGTTTAACACGATACTGACTGGTCTTACGATTAACGCGAGCCAGTTTGCAAGGGATCATAGCCTCGCGTTCAATGAAGTTAGCCTAGCATTCAATGCGGGCTTTCGCCTAGCTCTCCGATTTCTATTTCGGAGTTGGGTTCTAGTCAATCCAGTTCCCATGCCTTTTTCAGCAGTAGAGAGGCTATCCTCTATTAGGATTTCCTGCCCAAACAACGACTCTATGTCGCGGTCTCCAAGGTCCCCGTTTATCGGTGGATACCTTTTTACCCGTTCCTCGAGTATTGGAGCACACGCGACGATAGTGTCGTGTTTTGTTCAGGTTACCTGATTCAGAGGAGAGATACTCGTCATACTTCTGCTGGTCGATTTCAACGACGAGCATATCTACGTCGGATCCGATCCTCTCGAAGTCAGATTGTGCCACGATCTCTTCTCTGGTGAAAGAGACTTCTCCCACTATGGTCGCCAGTTTGTTCGCAGCAGAATTTCTTTACTTTCCTTCCATTGAATTAACTTAAATTACAACGAAAGTGAACAAGAGAAAAAAAAAAGAACAAACGAGAGGATTTTATATCTCAATCGCTCTATTTTACAATATGATGTGGGATCTGTGTGGCAATGGGATCTATCAAGTAGCTCCTTTGGACGATCTGACGTCGAACTCTTCTCTTGAAGATGGCGGCCGACTATAGATGATCGTCTTTGGTCTTGATTCGTTCAAGGCTCTATGTGTAACTCGAACTTCTCCAAAACTCCAGAAAAAGACCTCAGATGCCGAAAAAAAGACTTCTTAAAGATTGATGATCATCTATGAATTGATCTATTATTAATTGATTCTCCCTAAAGTCTCCTCAAAGAGGGTATTTATAGACTTTAGTGGTTATGAGAGTTTCCATAGGAATAGGAATAAAGATTTCCATAGGAATAGAAAAAAAAGGTTTTTGTATTCATCAACGATTCCAATCAAATATCAGTTTTGATTTAAATTTCTTGATTTAGAATTCTGATTGGACTCAATTTGGGTATTTGGATAAGCCCAAATCTTAACTCAATCAATTTAAGATTATGATTTATCTGCTCATGCGGAGATAATCTCGCCAAAAATGCGGAGCTAAGGAACCAGAACGCGGAGCTATTGATTAGCTTCGCGTTTTGCTCAAATGCGAGGCTAAAATAGCCAAACGCGGAGCTATAGAGTTAGCTCCGCGTTCTGTTGTGGAAAATCCTATTTACTTAGAAATTTTCACTATCAACACCACCAGCCTCGCGACCACGAGGCTGCACCAGCCTCACGACCACGAGGCTGACACCAGCCTCGCGGATACGAAGCTGCACCAGCCTCGCAGTTGCGAGGCTACATGCGAGGCTGCGCTGCGAGGCCGGTCGCGCAGTGAATTTTCGCCTCGCGCACTTAATTTAGATTTTTTGAAATTATTTTGTATATTTTACAAATTCAAATAAGACCCAAATTCTAATTAGGGTCTAATTAATTTTTGGATGAAGAATTCTAAATCAATTTCCATTTGAATTTGATCATTCTACAAATTATAATCAAATTCTAATTTGAATTTAACTGATTTTGGGTGCAGAAATAGGACCTGATTCAATGAATCTGGAGCAAATCAAATCAAGAGAAAATTCTAATGACATTAAAAATCTCTCTATCTAAAATAAATTTAATTAATAAAATTCTATCACCCTTCCTTCTAAGCTCCACTGCATCCCAAAGTAATTGTTTATTTATGATCACACCTAGCTTATTATGATTTTTATCTCTACTTGTATACCAAAGTTTATAACCCTAAAACTCTATGACTTTAACTTTCTCACCTACCCACTTAGTCTCCTGCGCGCACAAAATATTAACTCTCTTTCTAATCATAGCATCAACTAACTCTGCTAATCTATTTGTAAGGGAATCTATATTCCAAGATGTCAACCGAATCCTATGTTTATGAGCTAACTTCTTTACCCACATACGCTCATTAAAATGTGAGAACTCTCTTACATTTGACATCACGTCCGAGTGCTTACGTGGCGAGTTGCTTCTGGGCAACGATCTAGCAACCCTCACATATTTTTCACTACACCCGGGCTCCGATGTAGCGCGCCGCTCAGTAGGGAGTACCCTAAGGAAATTCATATTTTGGGTCATTTCATAATATGTGACAATATTTTATATTGGCTGTCATCAGCCTACCAGAACTCTCCTTCTTTATCCTGGTTTGGAACAGACAGTGAAAAAATAAATCTTTAAGCACAGCACTGGCGGAGTTTCAAAATCCATGTTAAAAAAAAAAGGGTTGCCGCCACGAGGCTAGTCTCATGCCGCAGTGGCGGCCCTTTTGTTCAAAAATCCATGTCCGGAAAAAATAAAAAAGCTGTCGCGAGGCTAGTCTCGCGCTGCGAGGCTGCACCAGCCTCACGACCACGAGGCTGACACCAGCCTCGCGGACGCGAAGCTGCACCAGCCTCGCAGTTGCGAGGCTACACACGAGGCTGCGCCGCGAGACCGGTTGCCCGGCCTCGCGAGCAGTGAATTTCCTCCTCGCGCACTTAATTTAGATTTTTTGAAATTATTTTGTATATTTTACAAATTCAAATAAGACCAAAATTCTAATTAGGGTCTAATTAATTTTTGGATGAAGAATTCTAAATTAATTTCTATTTGAGTTTGATCATTATACAAATTATAATCAAATTCTAATTTGAGTTTAACTGATTTTGAGTGTAGAAACATGACCTGATTCAATAAATATGGAACAAATCAAATCAAGAAAAAATTTGATTATCTTATCAAGATTACAAAGATATTTCGATTCTATCTATAAGGAAACCTCTTCAACAACCGGAGGCCTATAAATACCCCCAAGAGAACTCAAAAAGGACCATTGGCAATTCAAGTTACATGCGAGAGCCTTGAAGTTTTAGGACTGGCAGAAAAAAAAGACCTTTTGGCCAAATCTCTCTCGCGCACAAGAGCTTAAGCTTCTTCCAAGATTAGAAGAGAAGAAGAACGAGCTCGCCTCCAACCATCGACGTCAGATCGTCAACGGAGAAAGAACCGATCTCCATAACTGTCTCGAATCCCACGATTTTCTGTAAAAAGAGAGCGACGATTTATAAGTTCTCTATGTCTGTTTTTTTCTTTGTTTCTTTTTATTGTAATCAAATCGAAAAAGAGAAATTTTGATAATATGTAATTTTTTTCTAATTCAATGGTAATGGAAAGATCACATATTTTCCCCGAAAACAATGTTCTGCTTCATCAAGACTCAAATCAAAATTTTCTTTTTCCTTTTCTTTCTTTAAAAAAATATATATAATAAATTTCTAAGGGCCTCCCTTTGAAACGGCACCGCCCACAAAGCAAGTTGAGTCAGCCTCGACAAATTTCAAGGTCTTTGGCAAATCTTGCCCAACTCTTTGGGTTAATGAGCCCATCCCACCTATAAAATCTCAACGCATTATGTCATTGCTAGGAGATGAGAAGAGATGAATAAAATTGGAATAATAAGTTGTTGAGGATCCAATCATTTATCTGTTAGTGAATCTTATTAGATTATGCATTTGTTATCCCTTCTCCCTTTTTAAATAGTAATCAACAAATTTTGGCTTGGGTCGAGCCTCATTCCGTCGTGGCTGACGGCCCACCGCATTGAGTCGAAGTACGTTATTGTTTATTTATTATTTGATCGTGTGAGGAATCAATTATCATATAGGTTATTTATTAGTAGTCGGATCGCACATTCTCGAATCAGTGCCACGTGCCGTTGCATGCCATGACACACCTGTTGATCTCCTCCATTATTTCTCTTTTGAGTGACAAAATTATATTGCAAGTTGGTCCCTGATAGTTACTTTAATTAGTAAGCCTTTGTGGCACCTGCCAGTTTTCTGCCAGTTTCCTATCGGTCGTATTCTATAATTTCTCTCTTGGGCGTTTGTGGAAACTGAAGTTTCTCTGAACTTGTTATTTTACTTAATCACATGCACATTGCTAATTTGCAAATGTATGCGTACTATTGGTTCGAATAAATTCAGCAAACATGAATTTGAATTTGTTTGTTGATCAATCTAATCGTTTCTAGCTCCAACCACTCGCGGACTAGAGCGTGTCGTACTGAGCCTGCAACTGGTGGACGCAATCTGACCACCAACTTTTAATTGCTTCTCGCTGCAGTACTTGTCATGGTGCTCCCAGTGGACTGTGGAGGTACAGTTGGGAACTTGCGCAGAGTGATTTAGCTATTGACTTTTGCGGTCAGTTCTAAAATCCAATTTTGACCGTTGGATCTTGATCAGATGATATCATGCAATGTGCCCGGTGATTTTACGTCTACTTGTAAATTGCGCACCTATCCTACGTCGCTTTTGATTTTGGTCCCTTTCTTTTCTAGGAAACGGGCAGCTTGCCCCGTCCACCTGTCCTCTCATGCTATCAACACTTCTCAAAGAAAAACCCTTTGGATGTGATTCGTTCATGGGCGCGTCCATGGGCGGACACCAACGATCGATGTAACGCCTCTTTCTAGCGTATTGGCCTCTTCTCCACCCATTGCGAGTATCGGCCAGGTGGCCCTTTTTCTTAAGGACAAATATACCACTTCCTGATGGGCAACTTAGAGACGACCATTAGCCCACCATCACCAGCTATCATGCATGGTCTCACCCTCAGTGTAAATTCACGGCAAGAGATGCAAGAGCCAATTATACGTGTACTCAAATGAATCTCGGTTGTTGGTCCATAATTTGAGCCCTTATTGAGAGAGCTATTGCCAGTGCGTGCATGCGCACATGTTGTTTCATGAACAGTAATGGTGCCGTGGTATTGGCTTGAAGTTAAGGCGAGCTCACATGAGGGGTTTGGCCCGATGTGGGCTTGGCCTGGGTCCCTCGTATGTGAGCCATGTTCATAGTCGGTTGGATCAATGCATGACCATGACCAGAAGTGGGCCGATTCGGGTCTGGGATCTGGTGGTGTGATGATATGCTGCACATGGGGCCTGCTGGTGGATGCACATGAGCCAAAAACCAAACCGCACAACATGGGCCAAGATCATGTTTTGGCACTGCATCGTTGCAGAATGGAATAGGAGAAGAGAATGTGAGAGCGAGCAGTTCACAACTGAGGAAGGCATCTCTCTCGACCAAAACAAAGAATATTCATGTGCGTCGGTTATCTCCCTTATTCGGTAGTTAGAAAAGAAATATTTTTCCTTGCCCAGGACCAACAACGGTAAACTGCTGCAAGCGAGCTAGCGCCGTCCAGAACTATAAACCAGCTCGCAACTCGGCTTCCCTGAATAAACTTTAGCGTAAACAACAATTAGCCTAAAAAAAACAATTATCTGACTGCATGCAATCGACTGAAACAAGTTGAATGTTTGTTTATTCGGATCAAATCTAAGTAAGTGAGCGTTCGATCGCTTATCATTACAGTGATCATATGGTGGTTGTGTTCAGGCTAATGATGAGGAGATTATCAAACTGTTTGATGAAATGCCTCAAGGGGACCGCGGTGGTTGGTTTTGGTTTTAGGTTATAGGTTTAGGTTCTGAGCTGAGTGTGCACATGGCAGCACATGCAAAGGCGATCAACAGCATCCGAGCATCGCGAAGGTCGATGGATTGGAAAATCCATTAGATGAAGAGTGTGGTGTTGTTAATTAGTATGTCATAATGAAACCAGCAGTGGATGATTTGTATATAATTTGTTCTCCTCACGTCAGTTGATCATGAGGAAGGTATTATCTGATGAACCTACGGTTAGTATCTTTAATTGTCTCCCACCTAATGTTTTCTTCTCTCATCTAATCTTATATTAGTTTAATTTGATAATATATATTCCACATTTAAAAAATAATTTTGTTCAAAAAAAATATATTGGAAATTCCATGCAACCTTTACCACATGTTATAATTATTGATAAAATGGAATTTATTATTAGGCTTGATGATGTTAGAACGCTCGCATCCCGATGGACATGTATAG